>JALNQF010000252.1:0-60553 GCA_028456385.1 Ophiosphaerella korrae | reverse complement strand
TAGTAAGTTTATAATATTAGTAAGTTTATAATATTAGTAAGTTTATAATATTAGTAAGTTTATAATATTAGTAAGTTGTAAACTTACTAATATTAGTACGAAAATAAGAGATATAAGAGATAACTCCTTTATATCTATCTAGGGTTTTATTAATACTTTAGTAACTATATACTAGTAATTTATAGAATTATTATATAAATTCTCTTTAGATTTTCTTTAGAGTATATATTCTTCTATAAGCTTATATAAATCCTTTCTAGATTTTTAGCTTTTTTATTTCTTTAGATATTTCTTACGTTATTCTCTAAATCTATTTATTTAGCTTACTACTTGTTCTTTTAAGTATTATAGCTATTTTAGGTATTTTTAAAACTAAGTATTATTCTTTATTTTATATTAGAACTATACTAGTAGTATTTACTTCTTTCTATAAGTCTAGTCTTCTTATTACTAGCCTCTTGTTATTAACTAGAGGTACCTATATTTAGAAGTTAGTAGATTAAGAAGTAATAGTAAAAGCTTATATTAGGATCTATAATAACTATAAACAATAGAGGATATTTTGTAACTATCTTGTATTAGCGTTCTATAGTTAAAAGATTAAATTACTAATACTATCCTAATAATATATATCTTACTAACTATATACTTGTAGTAATCTATTAATCTATATTTACTAAGACTAATAGATTATAGATTATTATAATCTATAATCTACTAATACTAAGAGTCTATAGATTATAGATTACTCTAGGTATTTTAATTATATATAGCCTCCTAATTAAGTTTATATTCTTTAAGGTTATATAAGTCTAATTTAATTAATATAAGACTATTTAGTTCTATTTATAGCTCTTCTATTACTATTATAATACTATCTCTTTTTTTAAGTAGGTCTTTATTTATCTATCCTAAAGCTAAGGTTATTAATCTACTTTCTTTATTAATTTGTAGTTCTTTATTACTCTCTATAGTTATTTTATCTATACGTTATTACTACCTTCTTACTAATTACGTGTTACGCAATAGTATTAAGATATTTCCTTATTCTTATTATACTTCCCCTAAGTCTAACCCTAAGTCTCTTCTTTATATTATTTCTATAAATAATAGTAGGGCTTATAAAGTATATATTTATATAAATATACGTAGTTCTTATAACGTATTTAGTGTCTATCTTTCTAAGTATACGTTTATTATACTTATTTTTGCGTCTAGGCTTAATAATAATAAAGAGAGCTATTAACTAGACTTAAGAGAAATTACTATCTTAAATTATAGAGGCTAAAGCTAAATATAAATAGATCTAGGAGCTTACGTAGAGTAAGCTAGTAGAGAATTAAACTTATCTATCTTGTCTTTATAAGATAAAGGCGCTAAATAATAAGAAGTTAGCTAAATAGTTAGTAGCTCTAAAAGCTAAGCTAGACTTAGATAAGGCGTTTAGCGTTATTATAGTAGGTCCTATATTAGGTAATCCTATTGTTTTTCTATCTAGTAGTAGTAATATTAGTTCTCTTAGTTTACTACTAGGCGTTCTAGAGGGTTTTAACTTTAGAAGTCCTCTAGTTTCTTAGAGTAGTTAAGATTATCCTCTAGTTCCTATATATTTTCCTATAGTTATCCTTTTTTATTTATACCTATCTATTTTACTAAATAGTAGTTTCTTCTATTATAGAACTAGTACTATAAGATTTTTTTAACTTCTTATTCTTTTTATTCTCTATACGTGTCTACTTTATATACTAGTAATTCTACGTTTTATAGTACTTGTTCTAGTAAGGCTATATAGAATATTAAGTATATCTTTATCTTATTTAGTAGTTTTAATTTAAATATAACTAGTGTAACTTTATTCTTAATTTTATATAGTCTTATTTTAACGTAGTCTAATTTTAAACTTAGTTACTTACTTTTAATATTCTTTTATACTAACTATACTTTTTTTCTCTTTTTAAATTAAAGTCTTTCTTTATACTTTCTATTATAGTACTTAGCTATATAATTATACAAGAATTCTATATCCTATCTTAGTTAATCGTGTATATCTTTAAGTCTATTAGCGAAGTTTTCTCCTCTTAGAGACTAAAATATCTAGTTTCTTAGTATCTAGTATATATTAGGTTTAAATCTATAGTTTATAAAGAAGAGTAATACTCCTATTACTATATTCTTTACGCTGTTATATACTAACTATACTATAGGCAGTAGCTATACCTAATTATTCTAGTTATAGTTAAGGTAACATCTTAAGTATTATTCTATAGTTTAGTTTATTTATTATAACTATCTATCTATCTATAGGTAGTATACTATAGATATTACGTATTATATTCCTAATTACGCTACTATTATTCTCTATAGTTTTAATATAAATTGTATATCTCTATCTATAATAATCTTATCTAGTAGACTATATTAGCTAATTATAGTTCCTAGAACCTAATATATAGTAACTTCTATCTTACTTTTCTTTTTATATAGTCTAAAGTATATATACTTTATAAGTTTATCTACTATTATTAGGATTCTATTATATTTAACTCCTAATATTAGGTCTTTAGACTTAGGTTGCTTTGTAATAAAGTCTATTATAATAACTTCCTATAGTTATTTTAGTACTTCTACTAGTTATAATATCCTATATAGTACGTATCTATTATACTTATTCTTCTAATATTCTGTATAGTCTCGTAGTACTTCTATTACTAATTATCTTACTTTTAGAATATAATAGTCTTATAGTAGTCTATCTAATATTTTATTAATACCTTAGTAACTATATACTAAGAATTTATAGAATTATCTTATAAATTCTCTCTAAATCTTTCTTAGAGTATATATTCTTCTATAAGCTTATATAAATCCTTTTTAGATTTCTAATTTCTTTATTTCTTTAGATACTTCCTTTATTACTTTCTAAATCTATTTATCTAGCTTACTACTAGTTCTTTTAAGTATTACGGCTATTTTAAGTATATTTAGGACTAAATATCCTTCTTTATTCTTAACTAGAACTATACTAGTAGTACTTACTTCTTCTTATAAGTCTAGTCTTCTACTAAAGGCGTCTATAAATTAATTATCTTTCCCTTTTATATATATAACTTCTATATTAAATATTAATAGGAATTCTTACTATCTTATATAGCGTTGTAATAATTCTTTATTTATTATAAATCTTATAAGATTCTTATAGTCTATATAAACCTTTATCTAATATTTTACTTATTATAGGTATACTCTCTATTATTTAAATACTTTAAAGATTACTAGTATTTCTTTATTGTAAATTAGATAATTAAGTTCTACTATTTTTATTTTCTTAGAGAAGTATTTAACTAAATATTCTTTCTTAGTTAGTAGGTCTTCTTGTATTAGTGCTATTCTATAGACTAAGTTAGATATATCTATGTTTACTATTACTAGTAGTTCTAGGTTATATATTCTAATAACTAGATTTTCTATAAACTTTTATTTTATCTTTTTAAATACCTTATTATATTCTTTTATCTATTTAAATAGCGTGTCTTTTTTTATAAGTCTTGTTATTAGTTCTATATCTTTAGACTATCCTATTATTAACTTTCTATAAAAGTTAGTTAGCCTATAAAATTATTATACTTCTTTTAGGTTTTTTAGTGTTAGCTATTTATTAATTAATCTAATCTTTTTAAAGTTAATCTTAATTTTTCCTAGTTTAATAATAAATCTAAGGAAATCTATTTCTTTTATATAGAACTTGTATTTTCTTATTTTAAGAAATAACTTATTTTCTACTAGTTTTTCTAGTACTTTGTATATATATTATACGTGTTCCTCCTCTATTTCTAAGTATATAAGGATATTGTCTAGGTATACAAATATAAATATATCTAAGTACTCTCTTAGTACTATATTAATTCTTTCTTAAAATACTACTAGTGCGTTTATTAAGCTAAATAGTATAACTAAGTATTTATATAGTCTATACTATATTCTAAACGCTATTTTTTACTTATTGCTTTCTTTAATTCTAATTTAATAGTAAGTATTCTAGATATCTAGCTTTATAAAGATTCTTACTCTTTATAGTCTATCTTATATTCTATCTATTTATAGTAATAGGTATTAGTTCTTATTTATAATTATGTTAGTTTTTCTAAAATCTACGTAAGGTCTCTTTTTACTTATTCTTTTCTTGTCTACGAATATTAGTCTATATACTACTCTAGATTTAGATTCTTGTATCTATTCTTTCTTTATTACGTTTTAGATAAATATTTATTTAATTTTTAATTCTTCTTCTATTTTTTAGTAGACTAGGCTCTATCTTACGTCTTTACTTTCTTCTAGCTCTATTGCTAAATCCTATAGGTAATATTCTAGAAGATAATCTTCTAGCTCTATAAGCTATTTCTCCTATTTCTTGTATTCTTTAAGGAATTCTCTTCTAGTAGTGCTTATATTAGCTTTTAGTATATCTATTCTACTATAACTAATTTTCCCTATTCTCTAATTAATGTATAGGTTAGTTATCTATAACTATAGTATTCCTAGTATTATCTCTTATTTATTATTAATTATTGTTATATCTATAACTATATTCTTAATTATTATTTCTTCTAGTTCTAATATAGAGGGAACTATCTCGAACCTAATAGGTTTCTAGATATAATAGGCCGCCTATCGTTAACTATAGGCACCTATCTTAGAAGGAGTTAGTAAATTATAAGGTAATAGTAAAAGCTTAGGTTATAATCTATAATAACTATAAACAATAGAAGATATTTCGTAACTATCTTATATTAGCGTTCTATAGTTAAAGGATTAAATTACTAATACTATCCTAATAATACGTATCCTACTAACTATATACTTATCGTAATCTATAATCTATAGTTACTAAGACTAGTAGATTATAGATTATCTTAATCTATAATCTATAGATACTAAGAATCTATAGATTATAGATTACCCTAGGTATCCTAATTATGTATAGTCTCCTAATTAAAATTATTACTCTACTCGTCTTATACTTTATTAGTACCTAAGTTAGGACTAATTAGTTCTATCTTAATTTCTTCTATTACGCCTATAACACTATCTCCTCCTCTAGATAGGTCTTAGTTTATCTATCCTAGAGCTAGAGTTATTAATCTAGTTTCTTTATTAATATAGAGTTCTTTATCCTCTCTTATACCTATTTTATCTATATATTGTCGCTATCTTCTTACTAATTATATATTACGTAATAGTATTAAAATATTTCTTTATTCTTATTATACTTCTCCTAAATTAAATCCTAAGTCTCTTCTTTATATTATTTCTATAAATAATAGTAAAGCTTATAAAGTATATATTTATATAAATATATATAGTTCTTATAATATATATAGTGTTTCTTTTTCTAAGTATACGTTTATTATACTTATTCTTACGTTTAGGCTTAATAATAATAGGGAAAGCTATTAACTAAACTTAAGAGAAATTACTATCTTAAATTATAGAGGCTAAAGCTAAGTATAAGTAAATCTAAGAGCTTACGTAGAGTAAGCTAGTAAAGAATTAAGCTTATCTCTCTTGTCTTTATAAGATAAAAGCCTTAAATAATAAGAAATTAGCTAAATAGTTAGTAGCTCTAGAAGCTAAGCTAGACTTAGATAAAGCGTTTATTGTAGTAGATCTTATATTAGACGTTCTTAACGTCTCTCTATCTATTATTAGTAATATTAGTTCTTTTAGTTTACTACTAGGCGTTCTAGAAGGTTTTAACTTTAGTAGTCCTCTAGTTCCTATATTTTCTCCTATAGTTGTCCTTTTTTGTCTATACCTATCTATTTTACTAAGTAGTAGTTTCTTCTATTTTAGAACTAGTACTATAGGATTTTTTTAACTTCTTATTCTTTCTATTCTCTATACGTATCTACTTTATATACTAGTAGTTCTACTTCTTGTAGTACTTATTCTAGTAGAGCTATATAGAATATTAGGTATATCTTTATTTTATTTAGTAGCTTTAATCTAAATATAACTAGTATAACTTCTTTCTTAATTTTATATAGTCTTATCTTAACGTAGTCTAGTTTTAGACTTAGTTAATTACTTTTAATATTCTTTTATACTAACTATACTTTTTCTCTTTCTTTAAATTAAAGTCCTTCTTTATATTTCTTGTTATAATATTTTACTATTTAATTATACAAGAACTCTATATCCTATCTTAGTTAATCGTGTATGTTTTTAAGTTTGTTAGCGAATTTTTCTCCTCTTAGAGACTAAGATATCTAATTTCTTAGTATCTAGTATATATTAGGTTTAAATCTATAGTTTACAAAGAAGAGTAATACTCTTGTTACTATATTCTTTGCGCTGTTATATACTAATTGTACTATAGGTAGTAGCTATACCTAATTGTTCTAGTTGTAGTTAAAGTAGTATCTTAGATATTATTCTACTATCTAATTTATTTATTCTAATTATCTATCTATTTATAGATAATATACTATAGACATTACGTGTTGTATTTCTAATTGCGCTACTATTATTCTCTATAGTTTTAATATAAATTATACATCTCTATCTATAATAATCTTATCTAGTAGTCTATATTAACTAATTACTATTCCTATAACCTAGTAAGTAGTAACCTCTATCCTACTTTTCTCTTTATATAGTCTAAAGTATAAGTACTTTATAAGTTTATCTACTATTATTAACATTCTATTATATTTAACTCTTAATATTAGATCTTTAGACTTTAGTAGCTTTGTAATAAAGTCTATCGTAATAACTTCTTATAGTTATTCTAGTACTTCTACTAGTTATAGTATTCTATATAGTATATATCTATTATATTTATTTCTATAGTATTCTATATAGTCTTGTAGTACCTCTATTATTAGTTATCTTACTTTTAGAATATAATAGTCTTGTAGTAGTCTATCTATTATTTTCTTAATACCTTAGTAACTATATACTAGTAATTTATAGAATTGTTGTATAAATTCTCTTTAAATTTTCCTTAGAATATATATTCTTCTATAGGCTTATATAATTCCTTTTTAGATTTCTAGTTTCTCTATTTCTTTAGATAATTCTTACGTTATTTTTTAAATCTATTTATTTAGCTTACTACTTGTTCTTTTAAGTATTATAGCTATTTTAGGTGTATTTAAGACTAAATATCCTTCTTTGTTCTTAACTAGAACTATACTAGTAGCGCTTACTTCTTCTTATAAGTCTAGTCTTCTACTAAGAGTATCTATAAACTAATTATCTTTTTCTTTTATATATATAATTTCTATATTAAATATTAATAGGAACTCTTTCTATCTTATATAGTGTTATAATAGTTTTTTATTTATTATAAATCTTATAAGATTTTTATAGTCTATATAGACCTTTATCTAATACTTTACTCTTTGTAAGTATACTTTCTATTGTTTAAATACTTTATAGATTACTAGTATCTCTTTGTTATAAATTAGGTAGTTAAGTTCTACTATTTTTATTTTCTTAGAGAAGTATTTAGCTAAATATTCTTTCTTAGTCTCTAGGTCTTCTTGTATTAGTGCTATTCTATAGACTAAATTAGATACATCTATCTTTACTATTACTAGTAGGTCTAGGTTATATATTCTAATAACTAGATTCTCTATAAATTTCTTCTTAATTTTTCTAAATACTTTATCGCATTCCTTAGTCTATTTAAATAGCGTATCTTTCTTTATAAGTCTTGTTATTAGTTCTATATCTTTAGAGTATCTTACTATTAACTTTCTATAAAAGTTAGCTAGCCTATAAAATTATTGTACTTCTTTTAGGTTTCTTAGTGTTAGCTATTTGTTAATTAATCTAATCTTTTCTAGGTTAATCTTGATTTTTCCTAGTTTAATAATAAATCTAAGGAAATCTATTTTCTTTATATAAAATTCGCATTTTCTTATTTTTAGAAATAGTTTATTTTCTACTAGTTTCTCTAGTACTTTGTATATATATTATACGTGTTCTTCCTTTATTTCTAAGGATATAAAGATGTTGTCTAGGTATATAAATGTAAATATATCTAAGTACTCTCTTAGTACTATATTAATTCTTTCTTAGAATACTACTAGTGCGTTTATTAAGCTAAATAGCATAACTAAGTATTTATATAGTCTATACTATGTTCTAAACGCTATTTTCTACTTATTACCTTCTTTAATTCTAATCTAGTAGTAGGCGTTCTAGATATCTAGCTTTATAAAAATCTTTGCTCTTTATAGTTTGTCTTGTATTCTATCTATTTGTAGTAGTAGGTATTAATTCTTGTTTATAATTATGTTAGTTTTTCTAAAATCTACGTAGAGTCTCTTATTACTTATTCCTTTTTTATCTATAAATATTAGTTTATACGCTACTAAGGATTTAGATTCTTTAATCTATTTCTTTTTTATTGTGTTCTATATAAATACTTGTTTAATCTTAGATTCCTCTTCTATTTTTTAGTAAACTAGGCTCTATCTTATATTTTTACCTTCTTCTAGTTCTATTATTAAGTTTTATAGTTAATATTCTAGAAGGTAATCTTCTAGCTCTATAAGCTTCTTTTCTTATTTCTTATATTCTTTAGGAAATTCTCTTTTGTAGGTACTTATATTAGCTTTTAGTATATCTATTTTACTATAATTAATCTATCCTATTCTCTAATTAATATTTAGGTTAGTTATATATAACTATAGTATTCCTAATATTATATCTTATTTATTATTAATTGTCGTTATATCTATAACTATATTCTTAATTTCTAGTCTTTCTAACCTTAGTAGTAAGGGTACTGTTTTAAACTATATAGGTTCCTAGAATAGTTTTCCTTTAATTATACTTAATTATTAAAAGTATTTCTTTATTATATACTTTATTCCTTGTATTTCTATAAACTTCTTTAATATAAAGTTTCTTGTAGCTCTACTCTTAATTATTAATTATACTTTCCTTCCTTAGTATATACCTATTTTTGTAATATATAGGCTTCTTATACCTTCTAGCTTTTCTTACTTAGGTATTTTTATAAATTATCTTTCTTTCTAGAGCTATAGTCCTATTTTAAGTTTCTATTCTTTGTATTTTAAGTATTTATTATTTATATACTTGTACTATAGTCCTCTTTAAATATATTTCTTAGTTAATTTAGGTCTAGGTCTTAGTACTAGGTATCTATCTTCTAGGATTATTTTCTATCCCTAGATATTTTCTACTATAATTACTCTTATATAATTATAGCCTCTTCTCTTTATAGGTGTAAGGGAGTTATCCCTTATATCTCTTATTTTTGTACTAATATTAGTAAGTTTATAACTTACTAATATTGTAAACTTACTAACATTATAAACTTACTAATATATTAGTAAGTTTGCAACTTACTAACATCGCAAACTTACTAACATTACGAACTTACTAATATATTAGTAAGTTTACAACTTACTAATATTTAACTACCTTTCTACTTTTAGTTAGTACTTAGTAAGCTACTAGGTATATATACCTAGTACTTACTTAGATAGCTTTATCTACTATTTACTCTTTTTAGTTAATTGTTAAAACTACCTTATTAAGTTATCTTACGTAAAGTCTACTTTACAATAGGCTATACGCTATTATTTACTTTAGGGTTTCTATATATAATATAATTCTTATCTAGGTATAATATCTATAATACTTTAAAATATACTAGATGTTCTAGATCTATTATTTTGTTATCCCCTTCTTAGTACTTATCTTTACTAGGTATATCTATTATTAGGATATAGTATACTACTAGTACTCTTAGTATATAGGCTTTGTTAATCTATCGCGTTTTCCTTATAAAGTACTACTATTCTCTTAGTATAGGTATTCTTCTTACTATAACTATATATTACTTTATCTATTCTTAAAATAGTATAAACTTAGTTTCTTTAAGATTACGTTCTTTCTAGTCTTCGTACGCTTCTTCTATACTTATAACTATTAAGTATATCTAAACAAATCTCTATTTTTTATTTTATTCTTCTATATCTATTATTATGTAGCTATTATAGCTATATATTATTAGCTAGGTATACTCTATACCTCTTATACTAACTTGTTTTTTACTTCCTTATAGTCCTTTAGAAGTAGTTGTTATAGTCTCTTTATCTAGTGCTAGTCCTTTAGCCTAGATTAATAGTTCTAGAGGCTCTTCTCCTTCTAAGTCTTCTATTAGTAAGTCTATTACTTAGGCTATTTCTTTAAGCTAAGCTTTTATTCTATTTTCTTTTATTATAGCTACTTTATATCTCTATTTCTATAGGAACTATACTACTCTCTATTTACTAGAAAAATATATATAGTAGTTGTTATTATAATAAAAGGTCTAATAGAGTATTATATGTTATACTTCTTTGCTCCTAGCTACTTTCTCTTAAGGTTTAGCCTATACTTGTAGTACTTCCTTCTTTTTCTTAGTTGTCTTTAACTAGGTTTCTTTCTTTAGGTCCTTACTTCTATAGTCTATTACAAAGTATCCTAGTTTCTTATATTTATAGTATACTATATCTTTTTTCTTCTATAATTAGTAGTCTTTTACGTAATATCCTTTCTTACTATAGTTAAAGTATATAAAGTCTTTATTCTTTTTTTTCTTTTTATCCTTATTAGCGTTAAGGATTATAAGGTCTCCTTTGTTATAATTCTAGGTATAACCTCTATACTTGTTTTTCTTCTATTCTTAAAGATCGTTATTAATTTGTATTACCTATTACTTTAAAGCTTCTAGTATCCTTAGTTTCTCTATGTATATTATCTTGTATTAGATCTTAGAGTTTAGTCCTTGTTTAAATTGTAATATTAAGGCTAACTCGTTCTATTCTATATTTTAGGATAGTTATTTAAATTATAATACGTATTTTAGAACACTCTAACTTTATATAAGCTTCTCTAGTTACTCTTTAGCTTATTAAGTAATGTCTATGTCTCTAAACACTACTCTTATTCGTTTAGTAAAGTATTTATAACTTCTAAAGATAGCTCTAGTTTTATCCTTCTAGGTTATTAGAGAGTATGTCGTGTAATCTATTTAGTAAGGTTTATACTATCTTATTACGTCTTCTTTAAGATATAGTCTAATATATATTACTTTCTTTTCTTCTATATTAAAGTGTAGTACTTATACGTCTATTTAGAGCTACACTAAAGTAATAAAAGGTCTTAGTTTCTCTCTTGTTCTATTAAACTTCTTAAAGACAGGTATCTTTAGTAGTTTCTTTATCGCACTTATCTCTAGGCGTTGTATAATTAACTCTATTTAATTCTATCCTATAATAATAGCCTTAATCTATACTTTATTTTACTTTATATAGTCTTAAAGCTCTTTATTCTATACTTCTAACGTATTAATTACTATTTTTATATCTTCTTTCTTAGATATTAGGTTATTAATATAGTCTTTAATTGTTTCCTATATAGTACTATTAGACTCTTAATTACTCTTAGGGGCTTTACTTATTTTAGTTAAACTTTCTACTATTATATTAGCTAGACTATACGCTACTTACGCTTCGCTTCTTGTAATAACTAAATTAGTAAGGTATAATAGACTACTTGTTATTAACTATAGGCACCTATCTTAGAAGAGGTTAGTAAATTATAAGGTAATAGTAAAAGCTTAGGTTATAATCTACTATAACTATAAATAATAGAAGATGTTTTACAACTATCTTGTATTAGCGTTCTATAGTTAAAGGATTAAATTACTAATACTATCCTAATAATACGTATCCTACTAACTATATACTTATTGTAATCTATAATCTATAGTTACTAAGACTAGTAGATTATAGATTATCTTAATCTATAATTTATAGATACTAAGAATCTATAGATTATAGATTACTCTAGGTATCTTAATTATGTATAGTCTCCTAATTAAGATTATTACTCTACTTGTCCTATGCTTTGTTAGCACCTAAGTTAGGACTAATTAGTTCTATCTCGATTTCTTCTATTACGCCTATAACACTAGAATAGTTTTCTTTTAATCGTACTTAGTTATTAAGGGTACTTCTTTGTTATATATTTTATTCCTTATATTTCTATAAACTTCTTTAATATAAAGTTTCTTGTAGCTCTACTATTAATTATTAACTATACTTTTTTCTTTTAATATGTACCTATTTTTATAATATATAGGCCTTCTATACCTTCTAGCTTTTCTTACTTAAGTAACTTTATAAATTATCTATTTTTCTAGAGCTATAGCCCTATTTCTAGTTTATATTCTTTATATTTTAGATATTTATTATTTATATATTTGTACTATAGTCCTCTTTAGATATATTTCTTAGTTAACTTAGGTCTAGGTTTTACTACTATATATCTATCTTCTAGGATTATTTTCTATCCTTAGATATTTTCTACTAGGATTACTTTTATATAGTTATAACCTCTTCTTTATATAGGCTATATATTATTGTTTATCTTAGAGTTCCTATATATAATATAATTCTTATCTAGGTATAATATCTATAATACTTTAAAATATACTAGGTGTTTTAGATCTATTATTTTATTATCCTCTTCCTAGTACTTATCTTTTCTAAGTGTATTTGTTATTAAGATATAGTATACTACTAGTACTCTTAGTGTATAGGCTTTATTAATCTATCGCGTCTTTCTTACAAAGTATTACTATTCTCTTTATATAGGTATTCTCTCTACTATAACTATATATTACTTTATCTATTCTTAAAATAGTATAAACTTTATTTTTTTAAGATTACGTTCTTTCTAGTCTTTATATACTTCTTTTATACTTATAACTATTAAGTATATTTAAATAAATCTCTATTCTTTATTTTATTCTTTTATATCTATTATTATTTAACTATTATAACTATATATTATTAGCTAGGCGTATTCTATATCTTTTATACTAACTTATCTCTTACTTCCTTATAGTTCTTTAGAGGTAGTTGTAGTAGTCTCTTTATCTAGTGCTAGTCCTTTAGCCTAGATTAATAGTACTAGGGGCTCTTCTCTTTCTAGATCTTCTACTAGTAAGTCTATTACTTAGGCTATCTCTTTTAGCTAAGCTTTTATTCTTTCTTTTATTATAGCTACTCTATATCTCTATTTCTATAGGATCTATACTACTCCCTATTTACTAGAAAGATATATATAGTAGTTATTATTATAACAAAAGGTCTAATAGAGTATTGTATATTATACTTCTTTACTCTTAGCTACCTTTTCTTAGAGTTTAGCCTATACTTATAGTACTTCTTTCTTCTTTTTAGTTATTTTTAACTAAGTTTCTTTCTTTAGGTCCTTACTTCTATAGTCCTTTGCGAAGTGTCCTAGTTTCTTATATTTATAGTATACTATATCTTTCTTCTTTTACAATTAGTAGTCTTTTACGTAGTAGCCTTTCTTACTATAGTTAAAGTACGTAAAGTCTTTATTCTTCTTTTTCTTTTTATCTTTATTAGCGTTAAAGACTATAAGGTCTCTCTTGTTGTAATTCTAGGTGTAACCTCTATATTTATTCTTCTTCTATTCTTAAAGATTATTATCTATTTGTATTACTTATTACTTTAGAGCTTCTAGTATCTTTAGTTTCTCTATGTATATTATTTTGTATTAGATTTTAGAGTTTAGTCTTTGTTTAAATTATAATATTAAAGCTAACTTATTCTATTCTATATTTTATAATAGTTATTTAAACTATAATATATATTTTAGAACACTCTAACTTTATATAAGCTTTTCTAGCTATTCTTTAGCTTATTAGGTAATATCTATATCTCTAAATACTACTCTTATTTGTTTAGTAAAGTACTTGTAACTTCTAAAAATAGCTCTAGTTTTGTCCTTCTAGGTTATTAGAGAATATATTGTATAATCTATCTAGTAAGGTTTATACTATCTTATTACGTCTTCTTTAAGATATAGTCTAATATATATTACTTTTTTTTCTTCTATATCGAAGTGTCGTACTTATACATCTATCTAGAGTTATACTAATATAATAAAAGGTCTTAGTTTTTCTTTTATTCTATTAAACTTCTTAAGAATAGGTATCTTTAGTAGTTTCTTTGTTACACTTATTTCTAGTTATTGTATAATAAGTTCTATCTAGTTCTAACCTTTAATAATAGCTTTAATCTATACTTTGTTCTACTTTACGTAATCTTAAAGCTCCTTGTTCTATATTTCTAAGGCGTTAATTACTATTTTTATATCTTCTTTTTTAGAAATTAGATTATTTATATAGTTCTTAATATCCTTCTATACTATATTATTAAACTTATAACTACTTATAGGTGCTTTAGCTATTTTCCTAGTTAAACTTTCTACTATCGTATTAGCTAGACTGTACACTACTTACGCTTTGCTTCTCGTAATAACTAAATTAGTAAGGTATTACTAGCCTCCTATCGTTAACTATAGGTCCCTATATTTAAGAGTTAGTAGATTAAGAAGTAATAGTAAAAGCTTATATTAAGATCTATAATAACTATAAATAATAGAGGATGTTTCATAACTATCTTATATTAGCCTTCTATAGTTAAAGGATTAAATTACTAATACTATCCTAATAATATACATCCTACTAACTATATACTTGTAGTAATCTATTAATCTATATTTACTAAGACTAATAGATTGTAGATTATTATAATCTATAATCTACTAATACTAAGAGTCTTTAGATTATAGATTACTCTAGGTGTCCTAATTATATATAGCCTCCTAATTAAGTTCGTGTTCCTTAGGGTTATATAAGTCTAATTTAATTATTTTAAGACTAATTAGTTCTATCTATAGCTCTTCTATTACTATAGTAATACTTCTACTAAAGGTATCTATAAATTAATTATCTTTCTCTTTTATATATATAATTTCTAAGTTAAATATTAATAAGAACTTTTACTATCTTATATAGTATTATAATAAGTCTTTATTTATTATAAATTCTATAAGATTTTATAAAGTAGACTTTACGTAAGATAACTTAATAAGGTAGTTTTAATAATTAACTAAAAAGAGTAAATAGTAGATAAAGCTATCTAAGTAAGTACTAGGTATATATACCTAGTAGCTTACTAAGCGCTAACTAAAAGTAAAAAGGTAGTTAAATATTAGTAAGTTCGTAATATTAGTAAGTTTGTAATGTTAGTAAGTTTGTAATATTAGTAAGTTATAAACTTACTAATATTAGTGCGAAAATAAGAGATATAAGAGATAACTTCTTTATAGATTCTTATAGTTTATATAAACCTTTATTTAATACTCTACTCCTTATAAGTATACTTTCTATTACTTAAATACTTTATAGATTACTAGTATCTCCTTATTATAAATTAGCCAGTTAAGCTCTACTAGCTTTATTTTCTTAGAGAAGTATTTAACTAAGTATTTCTTTTTAGTCTTTAGGTCTTCCTATATTCGTACTATTCTATAGACTAAATTAGATATATCTATTTTTACTATTACTAGTAGGTCTAGGTTATATATTCTAATAACTAGGTTTTCTATAAATTTCCTCTTAATTATATTAAATACCTTATCGCATTCTTTTATCTATTTAAATAGTGTATCTTTTTTTATAAGTCTATTTATTAGTTCTATATCTTTAGACTATTCTACTATTAATTTTCTATAAAAGTTTACTAACTTATAGAATTATTATACTTCTTTTAGGTATCTTCGTATTAGCTATTTATTAATTAACTTAATCTTTTCTAGATTAATCTTAATTTTTCCTAGTTTAATAATAAACTCTAAAAAATCTTTTTGTTTTATATAGAATTTGTATTTTCTTATTTTAAGGAATAGCTTACTTTCTACTAGTTTCTCTAGTACCTTATATATATATTATATGTGTTCTTTTTCTATTTCTAAGAATATAAAGGTATTATCTAAGTATATAAATATAAATACGTCTAAGTACTCTCTTAGTACTATATTAATTCTTTCTTAAAAGGCTACTAGTACGTTTATTAAGCTAAGTAGTATAACTAGATATTTATATAGTCTATACTATATTCTAAATACTATTTTCTATTTATTACTTTTCTTAATTCTAATCTAGTAGTAGGCGTTCTAGATATCTAGTTTTGTAAAGATTTTTACTCTTTATAGCTTATCTTATATTCTATCTATTTATAGTAATAGGTATTAGTTCTTACTTATAATTATATTAGTTTTTCTAAAGTCTATATAAGGTCTTTTATTACTTATTTCTTTCTTATCTATAAAGATAAGTCTATATACTACTAAGGACTTAGATTCTTATATTTATCTTTTCTTTAGTACGTTTTTAATAAACGTTTGTTTAATCTTAGATTCTTTTTTAGTTTTTCTATAGACTAGGCTCTAACCTACGTCTTTATCTTCTTTTAGGTCTATCGCTAAGTCCTATAGCTAATATTCTAGAAGATAATCTTTAAGCTCTATAAGCTATTTCTCCTATTTCTTATATTCTTTAGGGAATTTTCCTTTATAGGTACTTATGTTAGCTTTTAATATGTTTATTTTATAGTAGCTAATTTTTCTTATTCTCTAATTAATATATAGGTTAGTTATCTATAACTATAGTATTCTTAGTATTATATCTTATTTATTATTAATTGTTGTTATATCTATAACTATATTCTTAATTGTTATTCCTTCTAGTTCTAGCGTAGAGGGAACTGTTTCGAACCTAATAGGTTCCTAGAATAGTTTTCTCTTAATTATACTTAGTTGTTAAGGATATTTCTTTATTATATAACTTATTCCTTATATTTCTATAAACTTCTTAGATATAAAGTTCTTTATAGCTCTACTATTAATTATTAATTATACTTTCTTTCTTTAGTACGTACTTGTTTTTATAATATATAAGCCTCCTATACTTTTTAGCTTGTCTTACTTAGGTAATTTTGTAAATTATCTATCTTTTTAAAGCTATAGCTTTACTTTAAATTTATACTCTTTATATTTTAAGTATTTATTATACGTGTATTTGTACTATAGTCTTCTTTAGACGTATTTCTTAGATAGTTTTAGTCTTAGCCTTACTACTAAGTATCTATCTTCTTAGATTATTTCCTATCTTTAGATATCTTCTACTTAGATTACTCTTATATAGTTATAGCCTCTTCTTCTTATAAGCTATATATTATTATTTACTTTAGAGTTCTTATATATAATATAATTCTTATCTAAGTATAATATCTATAATACTTTAAAGTATACTAGGTATTTTAGATCTATTATTTTATTATCTTTTTCTTAGTATTTGTCTTTTCTAGGTATATCTATTATTAGGATATAATATACTATTAGTATCCTTAGTGTATAGGCTTTATTAATCTATTATATTTTTCTTATAAGGTATTACTACTCTTTTTATATAGGTATTCTTTTTACTATAACTATATATTATTTTATCTATTTCTAAAATAGCGTATACTTTATTTCTTTTAGATTACGTTCTTTCTAGTCTTTGTACGCTTCCTCTATACTTATAACTAGTAAGTATTTCTAAATAAACTTCTATTCTCTATTTTATTTCTCTATATCTATTATTATATAGCTATTATAGCTATATATATCTAGCTAGGTATACTTTATACTTTTTATACTAACTTTTCTTTTACTTTCTTAAAGTCCTTTAGAAGAAGCTATAGTAGTCTCTTTATCTAGTGCTAGTCCTTTAGCCTAGATTAATAGAATCTAGGGTTCTTTCCCTTCTAAGTCTTCTATTAGTAGGTTTATTATATATACTATTTCTTTTAGCTATACTTTTATTCTTTCCTTTATTACTACTACTTTACTTCTCTATTATAAGAAATATCCTACTCTTTACTTACTAAAAAGGTATATATAGTAGTTATCTTTATAATAAAAGGTCTAATAGAGTATTATATATTATATTTCTTTACTTCTAGCTACTTTCTCTTAGGGTTTAGCTTATACTTATAGTACTTCTTTTTTCTTTTCTATCGTTTTTAACTAAGCTTCTTTATCTTTCTTAAAGTCTTTACTTTTATAGTCTTTTACAAAGTATCCTAGTTTCTTATATTTATAGTATACTATATCCTTCTTCTTTTATAATTAGTAGTCTTTTACGTAGTAGCTTTTCTTACTATAGTTAAAGTACGTAAAGTTTTTATTCTTCTTTTTCTTTCTATCCTTATTAGTATTAAGGAGTATAGGGTCTCTAGCGTCCTAGTTTCTAGATTAGCTACTATACTTATTCTTCTTCTATTCTCGAAGATTATTATTAATTTATATTACTTATTACTTTAGGGCTTCTAATATCCTTAGCTTCTCTATATAGATTATTTTATATTAGATTTTCTTATTTAATCCTTGTTTAAATTATAATATTAGGGCTAATTTATTCTATTCTATATTTTGTAATAGTTGTTTAAAATATAATACGTACTTAAGAATACTCTTATTCTATTTTAGTCTCTCTAGTTTTTCTTTAGCTTATTAGGTAACATCTATATCCCTAAATACTACTTTTATTCGCTTAGTAAAGTATTTATAACTTCTAAAAATAGCTCTAGTTTTATCCTTCTAGTTTATTAGAGTATATATTATATAGTCTATCTAGTAAGGTTTAAACTATCTTATTATATCCTTTTTAAGGTGCATTCTAATATATATTACCTTCTTTTCTTCTATATTAAAGTATAGTACTTGTATATTTATCTAGAGTTATACTAATACTATAAAGAGTCTTAATTCTTCCCTTATTCTATTAAATTTTCTAAGGACAAGTATCTTAGGTAGTTTCTTTGTTATACTTATTTTTAGTTGTTAGGTAATTAGTTCTATTTAGTTCTATCCTTTAATAATAGCTTTAATTTATACTTTATTCTACTTTAAGTAGTCTTGTAGTTCCTTATTCTACGTTTCTAATACTTTAATTACTATTTTTAGATCTTCTTTATTGTTAATTAGTTTATTTATACAATCCTTAATTATTTCCTATATAGTACTATCTAACTTATAACTACTCCTAGGTACTTTACTTATTAAACTTTCTACTATTGTATTAGCTAGACTATACGCTACTTACGCTTTACTTCTCTTAATAACTAAATTAGCAAGGTATAATAGGCTTACTAGGGTCGTCTTCCTAGTAGCCTAAAAAGGTATTAGAAGATTAAAAAGTAATAATAAAGCTCGTGTTTTAATCTATAATAGACTATAAATAATAGAAAATATTTTATAACTATCTTAGTATTATCGCTTATAGTTAGTAATTGAATTACTAATAGTATCCTAACAATACGCATCCTATTAATTATATACTTATATTAATCTATTTATATAGCATTATAGATTACTACTAATCTATTTATACGTAACTATAGATTACCTTAATCTATTATTACGTTATTATAGATTACTACTAATCTATTTGCACGTAACTACAGATTACCTTAATCTATTAGTGCGTTATTATAGATTACTACTACTATTATAGGCGTAATAGAAGAAATCGAGATAGAACTAATTAGTCCTAACTTAGGTACTAACAAAGTATAGGACGAGTAAAGTAATAATCTCGATTAGGAGACTATATATAATTAAGATACCTAGAGTAATCTATAATCTATAGATTCTTAGTATTAATAGATTATAGATTAAGATAATCTATAATCTACTAGTCTTAGTAACTATAGATTATAGATTATAACAAGTATATAGTTAGTAGGATATATATTATTAAGATAGTATTACTAATTCAATCCCTTAACTATAGAACGCTAGTATAAGATAGTTACAAAATATCTTCTACTATTTATAGTTATTATAAATCCTATACAAGCTTTTACTATTACTTCCTAATCTACTAACTCCTATTATAGGCGCCTATAGTTAATAATAGGTAGCCTATTATACCTTACTAATTTAGTTATTACAAGAAGTAAAGCGTAAGTAACGTATAGTCTAGCTAATATAATAGTAGAAAGTTTAACTAAAACTAGTAAAGCCCCTAGGAGTAGTTATAAGTCTAATAGTACTATATAGGAAATAATTAAAGACTAAATTAATAATTTAATCTTAGACAAAGAAGATATAAAGATAGTAATTAATACCTTAGAGACGTAAAACAAGGAGCTTTAAGATTACGCAAAGTAGAATAAAGTATAAATTAAAGCTATTATTGTAGGCTAGAACTAAATAGAACTAATTACCTAAAGACTAGAGATAAGTGCGACAAAGAAACTACTAAAGATACTTGACCTTAAGAAGTTTAATAGAATAAGAGAAAAACTAAGACTCTTTATTATATTAGTATAACTCTAGATAGATATATAAGCACTATACTTTGATATAGAAGAAAAAAAGGTAATATATATTAGATTACACCTAGAAGAAGATATAATAAGATAGTATAAACTTTACTAGATAGATTATACAACATATTCTCTAATAACCTAGAAAGATAAGACTAGAGCTATTTTTAGAAGTTACAAATACTTTACTAAACAAATAAGAGTAGTATTTAGAGATATAGATATTATCTAACAAGCTAAAGAATAGCTAGAAAATCTTATACAAAGTTAGAGTATTCTTAAGTATATATTATAATTTAAATAACTATCCTAAAATATAGAATAGAACAAGTTAGCTTTAATATTACAATTTAAATAAAGACTAAATTCTAAGATTTTATACAAAATAATCTACATAGCAAAACTATAAATACCAGAAGCCTTAAAGTAATAAGTAATCTAAATTAATAATAACCTTTAAGAATAGAAGAAGAACAAATATAGAGGTTATACCTAGAATTATAACAAGGGAGACCTAATAATCCTTAATACTAATAAAGATAAGAGAAAGAAAAAAAACAAAGACTTTACGTACTTTAATTATAGTAAGAAAAGCTACTACGCAAAAGACTACTAATTATAAAAGAAGAAGGATATAATATACTATAAATATAGGAAACTAGGATACTTTGTAAAGGACTATAGAAGTAAAGACCTAAAGAAAGAAATATAGTTAAAAATAACTAAAAAGAAGAAAGAAGTACTATAAGTATAGGCTAAACCCTAGGAAAAAGTAGCTAGAAGTAAAGAAGTACTATATAAAATACTTTATTAGACCTTTTATTATAATAATAACTACTATATATATCTTTCTAGTAAATAGAGAGTAGTATAGTTCTTATAGAAATATAGATATAGAGTAGCTATAATAAAGGAAAGAATAAAAGCTTAGCTAAAAGAAATAGCTTAAGTAATAGACTTACTAATAGAAGATTTAAAAGGGGAAGAGCCCCTAGTACTATTAATCTAAGCTAAAGGACTAGCACTAGATAAAGAGACTACTATAACTACCTCTAAAAGACTACAAGGTAGTAAAAGATAAGTTAGTATAAGAAGTATAGAGTATACCTAGCTAATAGTATATAGCTATAATAGCTATATAATAATAGATATAGAGGAACGAAATAAAGAATAGAAGTTTATTTAAATATACTTAATAGTTATAAGTATAGAGGAAGTATATAAAGACTAGAAAGAACGCAATCCTAAAGAAATAAAGTTTATACTATTTTAAGAATAGATAAAGTAATATATAGTTATAGTAAGAAGAATACCTATATAGAAAGAATAGTAGTACTTTATAAGAAAAACGTAATAGATTAATAAAGCCTATATACTAAGAGTACTAGTAGTATACTATATCCTAATAATAAATACACCTAGTAAAGACAAATACTAGGAAGGAGATAATAAAATAATAGACTTAGAATATCTAGTATACTTTAAAGTATTATAGATATTATACCTAGATAAGAATTATATTATATATAGAAACCCTAAAGTAAATAACAATATATAGCCTATAAGAAGAAGAGGTTATAACTATACAAGAGTAATTATAGTAGAAAACATTTAAGGATAAGAGATAATCCTAAAAGATAGATACTTAGTAGTAAGGCCTAGACTTAAGCTAACTAAGAAATACGTCTAAGGAAGACTTTAGTATAAATATATAAATAATAAATATCTAAAGTATAAAATATATAAACTTAAAGTAAGGCTATAGCTCTAAAAAGATAGATAATTTATAAAGTTACCTAAGTAAGAAAGGCTAGAAGGTATAAGAGGCCTATATATTATAGAGATAAGTATATACTAAAGAAAGGAAGTATAATTAATAATTAATAGTAGAGCTACAAGGAACTTTATATTAAAGAAGTTTATAGAAACACAAAGAATAAAATATATAATAAAAAGATACTCTTAATAACTAAGTATAATTAAAGGAAAACTATTCTAGAAACTTATATAGTTTAAGATAGTACTTTTAATACTAAGGTTAGAAGGACTAGAAATTAAGAATATAGTTATAGATATAACAATAATTAATAATAAATAAGATATAATATTAGGAATACTATAGTTATAAATAACTAACCTATATATTAATTAGAGAATAGGAAAGATTTACTACTATAAAATAGATATATTAAAAGCTAATATAAGTACTTATAAAAGAGAATTTCTTAAAGAATATAAAAAATAGGAGAAATAGCTTATAGAGCTAGAAGATTATCTTCTAGAATATTAACTATAGGACTTAGCGTTAGAACTAGAAAAAGGTAAAAACGTAGGATAGAGCCTAGTCTACTAAAAAATAGAAGAAGAGTCTAAAATTAAACGAATATTTATCTAAAATGTAATAAAAAAGGGATAGATAAAGGAATCTAAATCCTTAGTAGTATATAGTCTTATATTTATAGACAAAAAAGAGACTAGTAATAAAAGACCTTACGTAGATTTTAGAAAGACTAACGCAATTATAAATAAGAACTAATACCTACTACTATAAATAGATAAAATACAAGATAGACTATAAAAAATAAAAATCTTTATAAAACTAGATATCTAGAACGTATACTACTAGATTAGAATTAAGAAAGGAGATAAGTAGAAAATAGTGTTTAGAACAAAGTATAGTTAGTATAGAAAAATATTAAGAGTAAATAACTAAGTTTAAAACTAGACTACGTTAAGATAAGACTATACAAAATTAAAAAAGAAGTTACACTAGTTATATTTAGATTAAAGCTACTAAACAAAATAAAGATACACCTAATATTCTACGTAGCTCTACTAGAACAAGTACTATAAGAAGTAGAACTACTAGTATATAAAGTAGATATATATAGAGAATAAAAAGAATAAGAAGTTAAGAAAATCTTATAGTACTAGTTCTAAAATAGGAGAAACTACTACTTAGTAGAATAGATAGGTATAGATAAAAAAAGACAACTATAGGAGAAAATATAGGAACTAGAAGATAATCTTAATTACCTTAAGAAACTAGAAAACTACTAAAGTTAAAACCCTCTAGAACGCCTAGTAGTAAACTAAAAGAACTAATATTACTAACAACAAATAGAGAGATGTTAAAAATATCTAATATAGGATCTACTATAATAAACGCCTTATCTAAGTCTAGCTTAGCTTCTAGAGCTACTAACTACTTAGCTAATTTCTTATTATTTAAGGCCTTTATCTTATAAAGACAAGAGAGACAAGCTTAATTCTCTACTAGCTTACTCTACGTAAGCTCTTAGATTTACTTATACTTAGCTTTAGCCTCTATAATTTAAGATAGTAATTTCTCTTAAGTCTAGTTAATAGCTTTCTCTATTATTATTAAGCTTAGACGCAAGAATAAGTATAATAAATATATACTTAGAAAGAGAGACACTAAACACGTTACAAGAACTATATATGTTTATACAAATATACGCCTTATAAGCTCTACTATTATTTATAGAAATAATATAAAGAAGAGACTTAGGATTTAATTTAGGAGAAGTATAATAAGAATAAAGAAATATTTTAACACTATTACGTAACACACGATTAGTAAGAAGATAGTAACGACGTGTAGATAAAATAGGTATAAGGGAGGATAAAGAACTCTATATTAACGAAGAAACTAGATTAATAACTCTAGCTCTAGGATAGATAAACTAGGACCTATCTAGAGGAGGAGATAGTGTTACAAGCATAATAGAAGAAATCGAGATAGAACTAATTAGTCTTAACTTAGGTGCTAACGAAGTATAGGACGAGTAGGGTAATAATCTTGATTAGGAGACTACACATAATTAGGACACCTAGGGTAATTTATAATCTATAGATTCTTAGTATTAATAGATTATAGATTAAGACAATCTACGATCTACTAGTCTTAGTAACTATAGATTATAGATTATAATAAGTATATAGTTAGTAGGATGCGTATTGTTAGGATAGTATTAGCAATTCAATCCCTTGACTACGGAACGCTAGTATAAGACAGTTGCGAAACATCTTCTACTGTTTATAGTTATTACAGATCCTATACAAGCTTTTACTATTACCTCCTAATCTACTAACCTCTATTATAGGCGCCTGTAGTTAACGATAGGTAGCCTATTACAACTACGTGTCCTAGTTGTAGGTTGTTTCCTAATTGAGGTTGTTACCCCGCTCGTCCTATGCTTCGTTAGTACCTAAGTTAGGACTAATTAGTTCTAACTTAATTTCTCTTGTTACACCTATAATACCTTACTACGTAGTAAGAAGTACTCTATAACGAGGAATTTTTACTATTTAGTCCTCTTATATTACTCTATAAAAGTCTATTAAGCTATAGGTAGTATACTATTATTCTTTAGCTATTTCTTTTACCTAAGGTTAGCGTATAGAGAAAGATTTTATAGTATTAGCGACGCTATTAATTGATCTTGTTATAGCCTTAAACCCTGCTCTTAACGCAATACTCCTCCCTATTTAACAATAAGTATTAACAAGCCTCTAGATTTTGGAGCTATCGTACGGGTAGTCTAGTAAAGGAAGAACTAGTATTTAAAGTTTGAGATTGCCTTACACTAGCTATTATAGATTCTAGGAGTTTTGCTGGGCGGAAAGAGGATGCTTCTGCTATAGCGTACTTTTTTAGCGTACCCTGGCTATATTTAATCTACAGTATCGAATTTTAGCGTTATTAGTTATTTGTAGCGTAGTACCAAGGGTGTTTGTTTATCGTTCATTATTACTAAGTATAGGAAGAGCAGTAATGCCTAGTATATACTTACAGCTCCCCGGACCCTCTATAAAATATATAATAATAAAACAAAGAGTATAGAAAAGGTCTAGGCTCTACAAATTTTAAGAAGCGTAGTACAGCCTAAAGAATACCCTAAGCAGACGACATCTTTGTTAACTGTAAAACATGTTAGTTAGTATTTAAAAGGAAGCTATAGCAACCGCTGTTGACCTGAACAGATCTACTAGTCTTGTACTAAGATATGAGACGGCTGCGCTCTGTGAAACGAGGGTAATGGCGTAGTAGGGGAATGCAAAGGGATATTACCTCGATTTGTTTGAATATGCTGGCCGTCCGGCGAGAAGAGGGCGCTGACGAGGTCGGTATGGCCCTCGAGCACGCTGCAGCACGACCCCGTCGCCGCCTCCTACACCCGCACCGTTTCGTCCCAAGAGGCCGACGCGGCCAGCTGGCCGTCTGGCGAAAAGGCGACGGCGCGGACGCGGCTGGTATGGCCCTCGAGCACGCTGCGGCACGACCCCGTCGCTGCCTCCCACACCCGCGCCGTTTTGTCCGCAGAGGTAGACGCGACCAGCTGGCCGTCTGGCGAAAAGGCGACGGCGCTGACGAGGTTGGTATGGCCCTCGAGCACGCTGCGGCACGACCCCGTCGCCGCCTCCCACACCCGCACCGTTTTGTCCGCAGAGGCCGACGCGACCAGCTGGCCGTCCGGCGAGAAGGCGACGGCGCCGACGGAGGAGGTATGGCCCTCGAGCACGCTGCGGCACGACCCTGTCGCCGCCTCCCACACCCGCACCGTTTTGTCCCAAGAGGCTGACGCGACTAGCTGGCCGTCTGGCGAAAAGGCGACGGCGCCAACGTTGTCGGTATGGCCCTCGAGCACGCTGCGGCAAGCATCCTAGTTGTTTTCCCTCTTTGATAGCGCCTTAATCCACCCCGGCATTTCGTTCACGAAAGCTTTCTGTACTATACTTGCCTCTGGGGCAAAGATAAGAGCAGAGGAATATATTTGTAGAGGAGCATCTTTAAGTATATGTCGGAATTGAAGCGTGAATCGTCTAGCGTCTTGGAGGAATAAAGAGACAGCATAGTTCGATGACTGTATTGCATGTTATTAATGTAGTATATAGTAAAATAATAACATGCTTACTTATATTAACTAGCGTAAGAAGTGTTTCTAGTAGGTAAGTATATTTGTTCGCATCTCTAACAAGGCTTATCGCTTCAAGCTAGTGAAGGAAGTGTTTCTAGAAGAACGTATCTACAGCGTCCTTATCGCTAATATGGCGCTGGCTCTGCGTAAGGTGATACACCTAGTAACGGTAAGTATACTATAACTTAGGCGATAGTTAACTTGATATTATCTTTCCTTTATTAATCTCGCTTCTTAAAGTCCTAGGCTGTAAGCCGTATATATTCTGTTGCAAGCTGTCTAGGCTAGACATAAGTTTAAGATAATAGGATGCTAGCTTCTCGTGTCTTACTCTCTTATCTACCTAGAACAGACTCTTCTCCTTTTTTAATGTATCGACAAGGAATTCCTAAAAGGATAGATGTAGGAGCCGCACTAGCACGTTATTGTAGTCTAGTATACTTAAAATAGAATGTAGGGAATCTAGTTAGCAACTAATGTTATCCTTAGATATATAAAGAAGATGGGTAAGTAACGTAGCTGAAAGAGGAGCCTCTAGGAGAACTATACTCCCTACGATTTCTTGAAACTTGTAGGCCTACCTCTCTCTGTCTTCCTTATCTTCTTCGTTAAATAGCTAATTAAGAATAGGGAGATACGTCGTATTAAGTTTCGAGACTTTCGCTTTTTGATACCCTAAAATAATCTCTAGGCGCTTTCTTAGATTATCTTAACGATCGCTAATATATCGGCACGTAGTAGCAGCAAAGATAAATAGGGGGACTGCTTATTCTACTAGCGCCTCGATTTAATCTATACTAGGCTAGCCTGTCGATAGTAATCGTTCCTACTATACTTGTACTAGTTTATGCTTAATATAAACACGTATGTTATGTTAGATTGTCTACTTTATAACTTTATGTAGAACTAGGTCTTTGTATGTGCTATCTAGTATTTGCTTGAATCCAAGGCGAATGTGTAGCTCTGGTCGGCTAGTTACGAAAACCTAGAGCAATACTAATCTAAGATTCCTTGTTCGCGATAGGAGCTGGAGGATTGTGTAGATATCGCTATCTCGCTTACATTCGTCTAACGCATCTATTACAACAAGTAGTGCTAAGGCTAGTAGATATACTACTTCTAAGAGTAGTTAGAGGATTAACTTCTCGAACTAATCTTTTAGAGCCTTCTTAGATATAGCTAGATTAGATTCAATCGCCTTCTTAATTCTAGGCTCTATCTCTAATACGCGAATAGCTAGCTAAGTCGCGATTATAGTAAAAAATCGCTTAGCTTTGCTGCGCTCGCCCTCGCCTTTCTTAAAGAAGAAGCTAGCTCTAAGTTGTTGTTTATCAGCGAAGGCCTAGGTAACAGTACGAGTAATTGTAGACTTTCCTGTGCCTGCTGCGCTGTTTAGCTAGAATATAGATTTACTGCTCTGGTCCTTTGCCTATCCTTGTATGTGATGCAATAACTTGGTGCGGGTGTTTAGGAGGCATGTTGAGTTGTGTTCTTCTATATATAAGTTGAAGGAAGCGCCTTTAGTAGTAGGTAGAAGAAATGTGCTAGTCTTTTTATTAAGAGGGTTCAACTTTTGATCAATATTAAGGATAAGTCCTCTACACATATCGTTAGCTTCTAGTTTAATACTAAGCGACTGCAACTTACGTTTAATTAACTTAAAGCGCAAGGCTGAAAGTGTGCTCGTACTACTTAAGGCTAAAGACTATCTTCTCTACCTGCTTGCTAGTAAACGGCCACTTTAGGGCTCGGAAGCTAACTCGCTGCATCGTTTTACGGCCTCGGCTAGGCTTAAGTTGCGCCTTAAGCCCTTACAACTATTAGTAGCATTCTCTTAGTGAGTCTACTATAACGCGTGTAGTAAAGAGCTACGACTTGTCCTGCTTGTCTAAAAGCCGTTGAAGCTTTTCAAGGATACTCTTGATATTAGTTACTTTTCGCTAGAGGCGTTCGATATCCCTCTTTACGTCCTTGACCGCGACTAAGTACTAGAAGCAGAGCGACGCGACCTTGGCGGATAAGTCGACGACTGCTATCACGCTTGCCGCACCGGAAAGGCCATCTATGATATAGCGCGCGGTTAGGGCCGCAGCGGACGTTGTAGTTCTGTAGAAGCTCCTCTGTAAGTTCGCAAGGCGGCGAGACCGCTGCGTTAATGTCAGAGACGTTGCCGTTTATCTTAAGTGCGGCGAGGCAAAGAAGGCTGCTGCAGCTAAACGCTGCAGCATCGACGTAGACTAGCAGGCTGGATGCCGCACAGCTTCTGTAGCTTATATTAACGTGTCTCACCACTCCTCGGCCCACCCTAAAAACCCACCAAAAATCGCAAAAACCGTACCTTAATATCTTAACAACAGCCTTATAATAAATTCTAAAATTTTACAAAAAGCTTCTTATACTAACTTAGAAGTACCTACAGAAGTACTATAGTAATATACCTAGCCGTTATAAAGATACTAAGTTTTGGCCCCCAATTTTAAGCTAAACTAGAATACCTCTAGAACTATATAATAAATTTACCTTCCAAGTTAAATATGAGCCTGAAAATAGCTATTTAACGATAAGATTGAAATTCTAGAATTTATTATAAGGCTGTTGTTAAGATATTAAGGTACGGTTTTTGCGATTTTTGGTGGGTTTTTAGGGTGGGCCGAGGAGTGGTGAGACACGTTACACTGTAATTATTACGTAAGGCCTCTCGAGTCGACCAGGGTCATCTCGCTTAGATTGGCAGGCACCAATCAGCGAGGCTACGTTGCATAAATCATCCTTTCATGACCGCCAGAGGGCTCACGATAACTTATCGGCGTGCTAGTTAGACTGCAAGGTACCGATACTGCATTATTACGACTTTTAGAGTAATAAGGACCTAGTATGAGAGCTGTAGTGGAGGAGTCGTATTACGCCGTAAAAGAAGGCCCCCACTTTTAAGGCGCGAAGGCGACGACATTTGCGCCTTGGCACTTCCATGTATACAATCATAGCTTCTTCCCGTAGCTCTAAGTTTTATCATCTTTCTATCAGCGAGATGGACGAGTCAAAGAAGAGGGGGCGTGTCATATAAGCGCACAGTTCCAAAATATCGCTCAGCAGGCAGGTCACTTGTCTCAAAAAGTACTGTGAACGCTGTGCATTCCTCGACTAACGTGAAGTCATAATTAAGTTACTTGATGAATTACAGTAACGTTCGTGATTCCTTGTGCTAGAGCTACTCGGTCGGAAGAGAGCTCTTGGCACTTACTTTCGACAGTCTCCACGCGCATTCAACTTCCTTCCACTGTGGCACCAGACTGTACAGCCAGAATGATGTACTAAGCTGAGACTGTTTGCTTTACACGGGCACTTGGTTCGTATCTCACCCCCATTATCCGTGGATGGACAACCATCCTTGCACTCGCATTGAAATAATTTCAAGTCCTTCAAACGGCGTTTGAGACTTTCTACGCTCTCTAATTCTAAGAGTTCGTAATTGAAAAGTGAGCCTGTACCGCGAGCTGACATTAAGTGCTCCTTGACATGTAATTCAAGCCGATCGAGGATCTGCGGGAGTTGCCTTGGTGCCTGCTCGTTCGTAGCATCCATATTTGTCAGGATGAATTCAAGGTTCGCCACGGTATTGCTAATGCGGTTCTCCGACCATATCATGCCTCCAGTCATGAAAGAGTCTTCGATAGTAAAAACAGCGTGGATAACAGGGTACCCCGGTCGCATAATAAGTGTGTCGCCTGGTCGTAATAAGATCCCTTTGATTGAGCCTGGAGTAGGACGCCATTCAAGACCATGTTCCCCGTAGCTGGACTTTGCGGTTTCATCCCATTCGCCGCAGTAAATAAGCCACAACTTTAATCCCGTTTTGCATTGGACCCAGGTGCCATTTAGAATATCCATATGATAACTCGAGAAATATCCCCTCTCGCCAAAGAGGAGAAACTTTAAGCAAGATTCGAGATCCATCAACTGGGCCGGTCGAACGCTCTCCTTGCCAGGATGGGCTTCTTTGGGCAAAGGGATGCCGGGTTTATGGGAAAGAAGAGACAAAAGGCGATAGCGGAGGAGGCTAATCGCATCGGGTTCTCTGAAGGCTGAACCCAGCATTCGAGCAGACAGACTTAATATATTCATAGGATCTGGTCCAGTAGCTTGCAAGCGCCGACGGTCGGAGCGCTGCTCTCGCGCCTCAATACGATTCAAAAAATCTTCGACGGTTATTCTTCCGGTAGGGTCGTTATTGGACGATCGAACGTATTGCTGGTACTCCAACACTGCAGATTTCCAGTCTCTGCACTGAGATCGAAATAGGTCGAAAGTATCATCAACGTCCTTTTCAGCACCAGCTGGAATAAGTAGAACGCTAATACTATCCGGAAGCCGCTTTCCTAGGCGTTTTAGTGCACGCAATTGCTCGTCTGATATAGCAAGCACACTACAGCCTGCTGCTCCATCTGCGGATATAATCTCAACCTCACCAGGTAGTAGATGACCACCACATGGAACTCCCAGATACGCCGGTGCAAGTGTTGCGATTTTTGCGAAGAGGTCTTCTGTGTCATGCCCAGCAAGGTTGCAATGCCGAGCGAGCTCCGTGTAGCCATCTTTCAGCAGGTCAGAAACGTCGGGTTCCGTTGATCTGCCGCGCTCCGAGTGAAGGAATTCCGAGATCTCTTGGAAGATGGCCCGGATCGGCTCCCTGTATGGCTCTCGCATCCATTTTCCAAGTGTTTGCGGTGCTGTATTCGCGGCAGCAGACACGTTACTGAGCGTAGGTTCGCGTAGTACCGGTGAAATAGAAGGCGCGGGAGCCTTTTGTTTCCGGCTACGCAACCGGGCCTTTTCTGCACACTCTCTACAGGTTTTTGCTTCGCCGATAAAATTCGAGACCGGTCGGTAATGTTGACCAGTTGTGCACCGTCGCAAGTTCGGCTGATTCAACTTTTTGGTCCTCGCATTCTTGTAACGCTTTACGCAGTCATCACACTGCTTGCGCTTGCCATCTTCCTTAGCCGGAGCAGCGTTGCAGCCTCCACAGAGGTACTTTTTGCAGATGTTGCAATCCTTGCGGGTCTTTTTGCAGGGCTTGCTTGAGTGCCTGGAGCAGAGCTCAAGTCTCCAGAGCCGCTCCTTGCAATCCTCGCACCATTCTCTCGTTTCTATGCATGGGGGCGCCTCGTGACCAGGACAGACGAATAAAAAAGCCTCGCACAGTTCGCATGTGTTCGCCGTCTCCGAAGATGGCTGGGCTAGATGGCGCGGGCAAGTTTCAAGACACCATTCTTCCTTTTCAATGAGCAGGGCTCTCTTTTGCGCGGGATTGAGCTCCATGGCAAGATGTCGCGGTACTGCGCTGTGGGTAAAAGACGCGTTGTGGCAACTACGCGGAGACAAACGCGGAGACGGCAGCGTTGTGACGGAAGCGTTGTGACGGAAGTGTTGTGACGGAAGTGTTGTGACGTGGCCCGTGCATTGGGTTGATCCATAGTGGGGGAGGGGAGCACCATGTCCTCGTCCTCGTCTCCCTCGTCTCCATCATTGTCGCTGGCACCCGGGACTTTGTTGGCGACCTCTTTGTGGGGTCATTCGTCGGGTAATTGAACTACGAGATCCCAAAGTCCTGCAAGCTCCTTGCGCGCAGGCTCCGGGTCGGTGTTGATCCAAATGGTCATCCCGTCACGGCGATCCCGTACCGTCGCACACGTTTCTCGAAGAATTCGTTGAGCGCCAGGACCTTTAAACTTGTCCCCGAAAACGATGACAGCATCGGGTCGAGTGCGCGAATCGGCAGCAACGCAGAGTCCAATCGCTTCCTTGTTAGGGCCGTCCTCATCGTACAGGACTATACGTGGGCGAAGCTTTCCAACAGTGTGGTTCCGTCTAAAGTTTGGTCATTTGCCTGTGCTTCCGAGGAATCTTTTGACTTGTCCCAAAGCTCCGTGATCTTGTCGAGCGCAGAAGTAGCTTCGTCTAACGGGACGATGGATGGATTGTGGACTATGACACGACCAATTGCAATGCGTTGGCGTTGGCCTCACCAACCATAGTCTCATAGCCAGACTTGATCGTATCGTGGTGCAAGCCGTTTTGTATGCCATCTCTATTTCCGCCTGGGAAACATCTCGACCGAATCGTACATTATCAGCGATGGATCTACTAAACAGTTGCGGGTCTTGCTGTACGATCCCAATAGCTTCTCAAAGACTAGATAGCGGTCGCGACTGATTTGAGCTCGGTTCAGGCTTCTCCGGTGTGCTCCGGAGAACCCTGTAGAGAGCTGAGATAACCGAGGTTATTGAGCTCGGTTAGCTATATATACTCAACTCGAGCTGAGATTACAGATAGTCAATAGATCTTCAACTCTCTCTACAACGTGCCAAATTTGCTCGCCACAATAGCGATATGTCGCTTAGCTTGTAGCCGTCTATTGTAACCTTACCCTCTTGGTGTTCGTAGAGCCAAAGATTAGACGAAGTATTGTGGATTTTCTACCGCTAGATAAGCCTACAATCGCTGTCGTCTGATTGGCCTTTGCGGTAAAGTTATATCATTAAGGACTCTTCTGCAGTCGTAGGAAAAGCTAACATTGCGAAATTTAATGTCGCTAGAACAAAACTCTTCTATTCCCTCGTCTAGTACAGAGGGCTTTATAGACAGCAATCGAAGGATTCTTTTGGCGTTAATAAGCGCTCCGCTTATACTTTGGTACGAGCTTAGTATCCTCTTAGTCGGCCTAGTAATATTCTTCTAATACGATACAAACGAAACGAAACTCCTAACTAAGCTTGAGTGGCAAACAATGTGCTAGATAATAAAGGCGGAGCTAAGCACTAAGCTTTAATTAGATACAAGTCTTGAAGGAAGCCTTGAATCGCAAAGAAATAGGTATAACTAAAGTAACTTCTGATAGTTGCCTTAAGATCCTGCTTGAATCGCGTACACTAGGATAGGATTTAGTTAAAAGAAATTACTATGTCGTGTAGTTAAAGAGATTCTGTAGAAGTTTAGGAAGCCTTAGGAATGTTTTCTACCTATTAAGTGCGCTTAGGTCTAGCCTATTCTATGCTAAGGTGTCTAACGAGCCTGTAGAAAAGCATAAAGCTAATAACTAGCAAAGTGTCGCAAGTACGTACGCACGAGCGTAGCTCAGTGATTAGCTTAGTGCTTAGCTCAGTACGAGCGAGCCTATTGGAGCTCTCCACGGTACAAGCTCACACCGCTCCCTCAGCTCCGCACGAGTATATTAGCTAGTTTGAGTAGAGCTCTCCATCGACAATAGATCCATCAATAACTCCCTGACTACGCTTGCCAGCTCGCGACACAAAGCTATGTACGCACTAAACCTAAGCACAAAATACACAAGTGCAAAAGCAATGTCTAGAAGCGTTAGAATAAGGCTAAAGAGAACCTCGTCGACTATAGTACCAAGTAATTAGGTTTACTTAATTGCTTTGTTAACTTGTACTACATTTTTACTAGTATAAAAGTCTGTAGATAGTCTTATAACGTGTGAGAAGGCTAGAGAAGAGGTTAAGAAATAAGAGGAGGACTGTTGTTAGATGAGTTGCACGATTAGATACGCGATCAGATGCGCGATAGCATAGGCGGACTGCGGGGCCGCATTTCTAGACAGATTTGAGCACCACCCTCCAGCCCAGAGAATCCAACTTCACAACAGTGTATCTTCAGCCCCATTATGTCCAGATCCTATGCAGTACGGCCAAAAACCGCCGGTGTTACTGAACACTGACTGGATATAGGATGTAATTCGACTTCTTCGCTCACGGTCCCAGTCGTTATTAGCGCGGCCGATCAAGAACCATCCCAATAATCTCTCCAAATGAGAGAATGGCTCAAACAGCTGGGGCACGAGGCAAGAGCGCTATTCATGTTTTGCTAGCATATTCTGACTTGGCATAGAGCACCGAGGACCTCGATGTCGTTCATATCACCGGTACAAAAGGCAAAGGTAGTACGGCTGCTTTTACCAAATCACTCCTCAGAGCACATTTTCGCCATGTGTCGAAGCCTGTCAAAATTGGCTTGTACACATCACCACACCTGATAAACGAGCGAGAAGGTATACGGATAAACTTCCAGCTTCTGTCGGAAAGTGTATTCACTTAATACTTCAACGAAATATGGGACACGTTGCTGAGTGATAGTACTGATGAGCAAGATATGCCAGGATATCTACAGCTCCTTGCGTTGCTCTCTATCCACGCCTTCAAGCGCGAAATGATAGACATAGCGATATATGAGGTCCACGCAGGTGGAAGAAAGGATGCGACCAACGTGTTCGATCGCACTATTGTGTGTGGCTTTACAAGCATCGGCCTGGATCATACAGATTCCCTCGGACCAACAATTAAAGATATCGCTTGGCATAAGAGTGATATCATGAAGTCCGCAACCCCTGCATTTTCAGTGGCTCAAGAGCCAGTCGCAAGGGACGTCCTTGAGAAGGAGGCCTCACGGCCGGGATGTCCTATCAAATTTGTCGAGACTTGCGAAGCCCTGCCTAAACATTTCCAATTTACGGCTCAGGTGCACAGAAGACAAACACGCCTCACTTAGCTATTTGGCTGGCCAAAACGTATCTCAGCCAGAGGAAGGATAAGCTAAGCTTAGAGGATATCCACGCCGGACTGACGCAATGCAATTGGCCCGGGCGATTTCAAGTCATGGAGCGAGACAAAAGCCGTTGGTTCTTGGACTGTGCGCACAAATTCATTGAGTCTTCCTGTTACATTGGAATGGTTCGAGTCCGAAGCTCAGAGGCTGTTCTCGAATCCTCATATTTGGCCATAAGTCTAAGCGCAATTCGTAGGAATGAATCGAGCTTATTGTTTGGTACTGTAAAGATTACGAGTTCACTTTCAACAGTATTATTCTGGCGCCATATGAACGCTACGGTATGTCGAGCTCAACTCCTCTGCATTGTTTCTTGATTCTAAACCCCACTCAGGGTCGACGGTGCACGATATAGCGGCCGAGGAGCATGCAGCCTTTTGGCGGGAGATTCAAGGATCGACACCTGTTTTCTTCCGTCCCCTCTTTGGCGGAAGCCCTCGTAACAGCAAAACAGCAGAGCACGCGAGACGGTGTGCTGACCTTGATAACTGGTTCCACACATCCCGTCGGGCAAGCATTAGGCTTATTGAAAGAGGGCAGTTAAAATACTTAGAAAAATAGATGGAATAAACAGATCCAGGGTCTAGTCCAACGTCGAACTCCTGTGATGAACATTCATCATATTGCCGACATAATCCGGCCAAACTGAGCCTAGACCAGTGAAATGGTATTGGCGCCCGGTTGTTTGGTATAGCTGTAGCGCCTTTTGCAGCAGGTATGCGCTCTCGTGAGTGTTTCCAAGCCTGCACAACAACTCGCATTTTGAATACATGACAACCACATTAGAATACCCTTCCGACCACCCACAGTCACGCGACGCCGCCTGCGCTTCATCCCAGCGGGCGAGGGCAAGAGTCGGGGATCCTTGCAGATGCTCGAGGATAGCGAGCGCAGCTAAGATTTCTAAAACAATTGATCTCCCCTACTTTTCTCAGTTTATCAATATTCCTGAAATTTTTTCTCAAGACTCTCTCCAAGATCTGTCGGGACTTGTTTTATTGCAATCGGTAATTTCCTGCGACTTGCTCCCCAGCCCCATAAATCAAGTCCAACCTAAACGGCTTGGAATAGATGAGCATCTGCTAGACCCAGCTGCAGGCGTTTTGCATTCTGACTATCCATTATGCCGCCTGCCATTTCCAATACCTTAAGTTCATTGGTGAGAATCTCAATAAACAAGATCCAAGTTTGCCTAGTTCGCAGGACACTGCGCCGAGTTGCGTGGTGACCTTTGGGCCCAACAAACTTCATAAAATGGTCTCTAGCCTCTTGAAAGTTTCCTTCGTATCGAAGAATCTCGCCCCGGAGTAAAGTTATGTTATTCATCACGGTCTTCTCGAGCGTCGAGACTTCTTCAGAATCCCATGGCGTGAATGCTTCCAGCATAGAAAAGGCATGACCATGTCTATGTGTCAGATTTTTGATGTCAAATATGATGTGCACAAAATCGATGTAGGGTAATGTAATTGAGTTGATTGAAGTGAGTAAACTCAGTGATTGATTGATCGTTGTTCTTGTCTCTGGCTCCGCAGTCTATCTTATGTATCTACGCCGCAGCCCTCTCGGCTGAGCCTCTCGAGTGGGCTTCGGCTCAGACCCTCAGCGTCCCTTGTTGAGATGTAGCTATCTTTGGTGCAGCAACGTACAACGTTGCTCATCCCTTTTCATGTGCGATCACTTGCTAAAGCTCGGCTATGGTCTTGCCATGAGGCTGATACTGGTATATTGGCTCCCTTACAGAGAGTTGCAGAGTTGCCGGATTGCTCCGATTGGCTGAGTTGGCGCGTTGCTGTTGGTCCGGCGCGTTGATTTTGAGCTTGAGCTAGTGGCTCTGGGCGCGCGCATGCCCACGGTTTTCTCATCCAGATACGGCAGTACATGTTGAATTTGAGGAATAATGACCTCGGTGATTGCGGAGTAACAACGAAAGTTGAATTAGTTTTATCGTTTGTGGAGGACCAATGACGCTCACTTACTAGAGGGGATCAAGCTGTCGGTGCTCCGGGAACGTGTGGAGAACAACCCTCAAGGCTTCGAATTTCCAGGCAGCAATGTCTTTTGTTCGGGGCTTTTTTGACAACTGAGTACGATGATGGGCCAGATTTAGCGATCAGGGAAGCTTGCTTAAGACGCAGAAGGGCAGTCTCAGTCCTAGACCTATCTGAAAGAACCGGAATGACACTTGGTTCCAGGAGCTGTTGCGAGTCATCATCGAGTTTTCCGGCCGGGTGCAACGAGGACACTTCAGCCTGCTCGAAGCCCGATATGTGCTGAAGACCCGCTCTCCTGGGTAGCTTGCGCGACGGCGAACCATTGGCGACTGTTAGGAGCTGAAGAAAGAGAGCCTCTTCGTTTCTTCGCCATCTTCCCGCATATCAGTCTTTAGCTGCTCTTGCTGCATCCTTCCACCTACCTTCTTCCCTCCATAGCCATGGCCTTCTCCTTCAGCTTTCAACGCCAAGGCCTTGGCGGTGTTATGAACGCCCTTCAACGGTTGGAGGAAGACCCAGGACGGCTTCACATGGAGAGAGCGCGTTACGACGATCCTCCACCACCCTACCCATCGTCAGGCGAGACGACGCAGCCTGCGAGCCCTGCCAAAACTCCCGTTACCGATGAGGAGGCGCTTCTAGCCCGGAATAGAGCTATGCCCCGATTGTGGCCGTACGGCCAGTTTGATAGCCAGACGAGCGGAGAAAACGAACGGATCGTATACCAGCGGGGGAAAGAGCGCTTCGGGCGGAGGCGGACGCTGCCATTCGATGAAACGGCCGCCTACCTAGCGAACGCCGAGAACAATGTCCGAGCCCGTTGGGTGGAACAGGGCATCTGGAAGGAGGAATGGGGCCCGGCCTGGCCGAAGGGAGCCAATCCATAGGATAACCGTTGGTGTTCTTCACACGAAAATACAAGAGGACCCCGCCCTTTTGACCGCTGGCTCCATGAAAAGAGGCCCGATACTAAGCTGCCATCTCCCGAACCAGCGCCCGAGCCGGAGGCCAAGGCCTTCCGAAATATCTTCGCTGGATTGGGGCGAGAAGAACCAGATGCTGCCACGGAGGAACCAGGACGTGCTTCTACACCAGATGCCACTGAGGCGCCAGCAGCTACAACTGAGCGCGATACTTCAGCGTCTCGCCCCCTACCAGCAGTTTCTCTTCCAAGTATCCAAGGAGCGCGAATGGATAAAAGACGAGCTTCAATATAAACCGTCTGCTGGAACGATTGACATCGACGCCATGGCCTACGAAAGCACTAGGAAGAACTGGATCGAAGACGGCATTTGGAATCCTGCATGGGGCGAACTGCCCGGGACGACCTGGTTGCACGAGGACCTTGAGGACGAGGATGAACGCCGGGCGTCTAAACTGCAGCCTGATGCAGTCAGCAACGACGAACAACCACCCCGCCTTCCCACCCCCGGGTCTTTCAACTCAGAGCCAACGCCTGGCGTCGACAACCATGGTACAAGCAGCAATAATTTATCTGCGGTCCCCGAGGAGGTTGATGCCTCTAGTCGAGTGATTGCTAGAGCGAGGGGTAAGAGGAAGAGGGCGAAAGGCACCTCCCGGCTGCCTACCGTTCAAGAGAGCCCGCGGTCAGCAGAAGAGTCGACGGGCCGAGTCCTTCGGAGTGTGCGTTCGTCAAAAGTGATGAAACCGAGCGAATCGGGATCTCGGAAACAGCATTACCGCATGTTTGGGCCTGGTGAAATATCCAGCACCTCACGCACGCCAGGAGGCGATGATACGATTGTGGCACCTGGGAACGGGCAATCTTCCACTAAAAGGCCTATCCGTACCTGTAGGCGGTCTTCTCTTGGACTAGCGGGATCGGGGACGTCGAAACCGAAGAGCAGGATAGAACACCAACGGCAGCCAAATGCTCGTACCAACAAGAATGCCACTTTACAATTGCCGTCGGCCGGGGCGCTCAACAAAACCAGACAACAACGTCCTACAGTCGAGGATCAGCCGATTGCGACCAAGGTACCCCGGAGAAGCAAGCGCATAGCTGCGCAGATGCGGAATACCGCAATTGAGCGCGAGCGTAAGACGGCAGCATCCGGCGAGTCCAAAGGACGATCACGGGCAACACCACACGCCACGTCTACCTCAGCAAACAGTAATCGGATAAGAAAACGGCAATGCGGCTCCAATGGTGGGACACGGGCGAGACGGCAGTCAAGATCATTGTCAATTAATCAACCAGGTGCATTCCCAACTTTGATGTACTAATATCCCTCACTATGACGAGAAAAACCGTAGGTACTTTGACTTTAAGCGACCATAACTCTGCGCACATATTGAGATGTACTACTAGAATTATGTATAAATAGTGTGCTATAGCTTCTTTTGAACATTTACGACCCTCCAAACCTATAAATTACACTCGCATCGTTGCCTTCCCCGCTGTTGATTTATTTGTGACGACTGCAGACCTGTGGCTATGCGGAGTCTTGGCAGGCAGGCCGACCTCAGCCCTGCAGCCTTGCGATCCCCACTCAACCTTTGGCCATGCCTCCTCCGGTCAACCAACTCCACTCTCCGAAAACACCTACAGAATTCGCCACCTCACAAGCGATTACTTGCCGTCGCAGCAAGTATTCGTGACGCATTTGTTGTTGGCCAGCGAATTCACCACCTCACAAGCGATAACTTGCCATCGCAGCAAGTACTCGTGACGATTTGTTGTTGGCCAGCTGTCAAGGTGGCGGCGAGCCAAGCCACACAAGGTTGCCCTGCTGTCGCAAGTTAGAGCTCTGCTCCACACAATTCAGGTAAGCCCGCAGCAGTAAGCGAGCCGCACGAGCCGCACGAGCCGCCGCTCGAGCTGCTCCACTGTATCTAAGTAGCCCCAGCTCAGATAGCTCTTCAATCTATATACTAACAGACATAAGCGAATCCGCTAATATCCCGCTGCACCACTTGAAATTACCTGCAAATTAATCGCTATACCTACCGCTACCTTGTCCTCAAATTTTAAGTCTGCACAATATCTGTAGCCCTTGTTGTCGCCTTACAAACTTGTCGTTTTCTGTCTATACGCGTCTATTTTTCTCCCTTTTTCCTACTATACGTCTGTTTTTCTGTCTAGATTATATATACTCTGTGTAGTACGTTTAAATTAGTCCTATTTTAGTATTGTTTCAGTCCTGTTTCTACCCCTTTACTCTAGTATAATCTTTTACTAGGCCTATAGCATACTACTACTATATATTAATCCTTCTATTACGCTAACTTTTACTTAGGTATTAAGCTAGCTATCTTCTACAATCTTCTATACTACCTATTACGTCTACTATATATCTATAAAGTTCTATAAAAACTATATTAGTGCTCTATATTAGTCTTACCTTAATTATACTCCTATAAGTTTACTTAGTAGTACTCTTAACTATCTACTAACCTACCTATATATACTTCCTATTCTACTCGTAGCTACTATTTATAGCCTCTATCTATAGACCTTAATAGTTTACTTTTATAACAAGCCTATATAGTATCCTTACTACTACGTAGTAAGCTTATAACTACTTATAATACTTCTATAGAGCTATCTACCTACTATAAATAGTCTCTACTTCTAGAGATAGTATATAATATAGACTTTCTAGAGTCTTTACTAGATAATATTCTTACTATACTACTATAGCCTACTATATAACTTCTACTAAACCTAGATTACTTTAATTTAGCTACTTTATAAGTACTCTATATATATTATAGTACTTTATACTAGCTAAATAAGTGTAAGTCTTTATCTACTATAAACTACTCTAAGTTTACCCTTTACTACTTTAATAGCTAGGTAGACCTACTACTCTTAACTCTACTTCTATAGTACTTATATACTCTACTTTATAACTTATTATAAAAGGCTAGAGACTTCTATAGAGATCTACGCTAGTATAATTTAGCTTTTATATTTACTTTACTAGACTATACGCCTATAGATTATAGCGCTAGTAGTCTTAGTATCTAGTTATTTTAAATTTATAGTACTCTTTACTATAAGAGTAGTCTATTAGAAGAGCTTATAAGTACTTTACTTTAGTACACTTAGTTATACTTTTATAATTCTTAGTTTATAGTGTCTATATAGTACTAGTAGAACTTAGGTTTATAGCTTAAGATTTTCTAGAGACTTACTACTATACTTTATAAGATTAGTAATCTATATATTAATATCTATTAGACTGCGTAGAAGCGTTTACAGCTAGCTTAAAGGGATTCCTACGTTATACTAACTAGTAATCTTAAAATAACTATAGAAATAAGTATAGATTAGCGCTGCAAGAATGCGCTAACTAGTAATAAGTTAGGTTTAATTATCCTAGATACTATAGCTACTAAAATATATCGCCTAATTATTCTTATAGCCTAAAATTCTAATATACTATTCTATATTAGTGCTACCTATCTCTCTTATATACTATTATATTACGTTTTAATATTCTTCTATAGTAATAAGAGATAGAGTCTAGGTTTATAGCTTTATAATATAGATAGATCTTATATAAAAGATAAGCTTACTTAGTAAGCTTATTTTTAGTACTATTTGTATACCTACGCTAGCGCTATAACTATTCTATTCCTTTATTACTAGCTATTTTAGTAGTATTTAGTTAATATTTAAGCTATCTTAAATTAGGCACGTATATAATAGATCTAATATAACTAGAAAACTCTCTACTTAGACCTTTATAGTAGTATTATAGATACTCTTACGTAGGATAATACTTTAGATACTCTTATTAGTTACTATATTATCTTACCCTCTTCTTATCTTAGGAGTTTACAGTTTATTAGCTAGTATTATTAAGATTTTATAGTAATTATATAGTAATTTAGCTAGCTTATATTATTTATTACCTTTATAGCTAGTTTTTACTAGCCTAAAATTAGCTATAAACTCTATATAGGAGAGACTAGTTTAAATAAGCCTAATTTAGTTAGCTATATTTTCTATTTAAAGTTATAGGAGTTACTTTTTAACGTAAAGTAGAGTTTATTTAAGCTATATTTAGGTTATATTTATACTATTAAGTACTAGAAATAGAGATTACTATATATACATTTACTACTTTTTCTACCTCTAGTAACCTACAACTTATTTATAGACCCTATTTATATTAATATATAGATTTATGTAGAAATTCTACTACTTAAAGATAATCTTATAGGCTTACTTATAGGTATTATATAGAAGTATATACTCTATAAGCTATATAGTAAGTATAATCTTATAGTACCTTATATAGTTAAATAGGCTAGTAGGGCGTTTCTAGTATATTTAAAAAAGTATCCTAAGCTATTTTAAGAAGATATAGTTATATATAAAGATAGTTATCTAGAGTATTAGTACTATAATAACTACTAGGTTATCTTATATAACTTATACTTTCTCTATAAGTATACTACTTATATAAATATAAAAGTTTATAGGATAATATACGCTATTAAATATATACACAAGTATATTTATAAAGGTACTAATTAGGCTGTTTTAAACGTTTTAGACTAGGATAAAGTATAGTAGTACTTAAATAGTTATTACGTTAGTCTATTAGAAGCTATTTAGTAGCTATTTAAGTTTCTTATTTATAAAGAGTTCCCCTCTATTATAGCCCTTGTAGTTTATTTACTAGATTAGTAGATAGTTACGTTTTTAGATAACGCTACCTAGAATAAGCTTACTAAGTAGCTAGAGAGGTCTATAACTACACTTATAGTATTCTTTTAATATAATATAGACTTTACTAATAGTTATTAGCTACTTTATTAGGACTTTCCTACTAGTTTTATATAGAACGTAGGTTATAAAACTTAAACAATTTACTAGTAAAGTACTATAATTAGCTATATATATTTTTATAGCCTTATATAGAGCAAGTAGTATTATTTATAAATACTTTTAACTATTATATAAGGCTTAATAAGCTTTAAAAGCTTATAGACTTTTAATAGTACTACTTATTTTACTTTTTAGGCTACTATAGAGGCCTATAGATTACTATTATATAATACTAATTAGGTAGCTTATTTTTATAACGTTATTCTCTTTACTACTAGCTAGGCTTTATAGTCTCTTTTTATATCTACTTTCCTTAATAGTCTTGTTATAGACTTACTTACTATCTAAACTACCTTCTATACTAACTTATATAACAACTTATAAGGTCTTATAGCTACTCTTACTATTTCTTTTATAGCTAATATATATCTTAATTATAAGTTTTATTTAGTTAAGAGTCTACTTATAGAGTCTAGAAAGTGTTTTACTAATTTTAGGCTACCTATTTACAAGTATAACTAGGGTTAGTAGGTTAGTAATTAGCTTATTATAGCTAAACTAGCTTACAATATAGAAGAAATAGATTCTACCTTCTAGGATATATATTCTAGCCTTAATAGTAACTAGCTTACTACCTTTATAGCTATTACTACTACTATTACTACTACTCTAGATACTATATATTTTTTCCTATAGTAGCCTATAGGTACTAGGAAGACGTTTCTATAGTACTATATTTATATTTATTACTATTCTTTATACTATATTATACTTTGTATAGCTTCTTCTAGGATTACAGCTATCTTACTACTTAGTAGGCGTACTATATATTCTTGTTTTTAGATTCCTATTAATATTTATAAAGATTCTATTTGTATAGTCTCTTCTACGTCTAAGTTAAGGTAGTTACTACGTAAAGTAGCCCTTATTATCTAGGATAAGGTGCTTATATAGTACTATTACTACTTTAAGGCTATATACTATATACTATAAGACGTCTATAGCTCTTCTACTTTGTTTAGTAGTTTTTTACTTATTACTAGTAGTAATTTTACGTAGATTTTACTAGTTATTCCTAAAAGTAGGTAGCTTAAGGTTATTAATACTTGTTTATAGTTATCTACGCTTATATAGCTATATTTAACTATTTTCTACTTTTACTAAAATATACGTATCTTATCTAGGGCTAAAAATAGTTATTTTATAGACTAGACTAAGACTTTAGTAACTTTATAAATAGATAGACTTATCTCTATACTACTTTAGATATAGGTATTCTATAGTAAATATAGGTTTTTAGCTTATATATATCTACTTAACGTACTTGTGCGTACTATTACAGACTTTTAGGCCTTAGCTAGGCGTGCTATTTTAGCTATATAGAATAATAACGTTACTACTATTAATAGTTCTATACTTACTACCTTTCTTAGTGCCCTAGTAGAGCTATTAGGTACTAATTCTATAGATATTAAGGATAGTATAGCCTAGGATTAACTCCTAATAGAGCTTTTACAAGCTTTTAAGCTTTTAAGTTTACTACTATTAAAGCTATATTTAAAAGAGAGTGCTCCTATTATTCTATTATATAATCTCTATTCTAAATAAGGCCTCTATAATAGAACCTACTTAACTATTATATATATTAGTCTTAGGATTTTAGAAGTGTAGATTTTGTCTAAGGAGTTTACAAGATAGTTATAGCTTATTCTATATATTAAGCTTTCTTCTATAGTTAGTAAGCTTCTATTTATTATTTTATAAGTCTAGTTTCTAGTTCGCTTTTCTTTTGCAATTACTATTAATAAGTCTTAGAGCTAGTTACTATCTATTATAGGTATAGATTTATAGTATCTTATATTTATATATAAGTAGTTATATATTATAATATCTTATATTACTACTTTAGCTAGTCTTTTAGTCTTACTTCTAGCTATTTCTCCTTTTACTAGGAGCGCCTATAGAGCTATAAATATTATATATCCTAAAGTTTTACTACTATAATATACGTATATTTATTCTTTTTATAGTATCTTTTCTTTCTATTTTATAGTTTTATAGGGTTTATTTTATAAATTTTTACTTTTTATAGGCCTTAATTTATATATATTTTTTATTTTTATAGTTTTTAACTAGCTCTAAACTTATATAACTTACTTTTACTTATAGTTACTTACTCTTACTACGTAAAATTAGTACGTTTTATAGCTATTAGTATAGCTTAGTAGTATATATAAAGTACTTACTCTTTATTTACTCTATTACTTCTACCTCCTACTCTCTTCCTCTCTCTCTAGTATAAGTTATAAGCTTTTTTCTAACTTTTATAAGGTATTTACTAACTATTTCCTAGCTATATATTTTTATAAATTAGCTACTAATCTACTTTTTACGAACTCTATTCTAATAATTATATACTTTCTACCTATTTTCTAGATTTTTACTAACCTTTTATAGTATTATAGCTAAAGATACTAATTACGCTAGTAATAATAGCCCTAGAAACCTTAGTAATTTACCTATAGGGGGTGCTAATAATATCTCGTAAAGTCTAATTTCTACTAATTATCTATATATTAGCTACAAATCTAGAGATTTACTAGAGATATAGCTTAAAAAATAAGAGCTTTTTAATACCTATTAGTTCTATTAACTTTGTAATTAGAATAGAAAGGAGAGGCCTAAGTTCTATAAAGAGTCTAAATTCTACCTCTTTAGTATATTTATAGCCTTATTTCTACTCTTTTTCTATAAGGGGTCTAGGGTAGAGAGCTATTAGGGTATACTTAGCGCTGTCGATAAGCTCTACTAGGCTAAGTAACTAGCGCGTACTAGCTCTATTAGCTAGTATATTCTACTACATACAACTTAGTATAACCCTAAGTAAGTTCGAAGAACTTTAAGTAATAATAACTAGTATATATATTGTATACTACTATAATAGCTTAACTAGCTATTAGCCCCTTTTTGTTAGGATTAGCTTAGTAGTATACTATCTTTATATTTTCTTTTTTTACTAACTATAAACTCCTATAGAACGCGCGTAAAATCTTAAAGCTACTTTATTATAGTATTATAGAGATTATACTAAGAAGCCTTATACGTCTTATATCTAGCTTATAGGTCTATTTATAAACTATAAGATCTAGTAAGGTATTTTTTATAGCTCTTATACAAACTACTATTATAGCTCTAAGGGGGCCTATTATAGTCTTTAATATTAGTTTTTTTTCTATTTTATAGTCTATTACTAATATTTTATAGCTAATATAGATAGAGATACCTTGAAAAAAGATAGTAAAAAGGACTATAAAGACAAAATAATTAAAAAAAACTATTATAAAGGTTATAAAAATTCTACTTCTAACTCTAAAACTCTTACTCTTAAGTGTCTAAAGTCTAAGAAAGACTATAATATACTTATTATGTCTAGCAAGTATCTTTTATTAGGTATTTTTTTCTTTAGTTTTTTTCTTATTTTCCTCTTACTAATATTATAGATATCTTTACTAAGATCTATAAGGTCTATAAGACCCTACAAGACGCTTAAAAGGCTTTAGATAAGCTTAAAGAAAAAGCTCTTAAGATATAATTTTTAGGTCTTCTATAACGTTTACTTTATAAATTATAGCTATAAATAAGCGTAAAATACCTTAATAATATACCTATATAGTAGTTTTTAAGTCTGTTACAGACTACCTAGAGCTTTTCTCTAGGTTAGTAATACTAGTTAATACTAGTTAATTCCTTTACATTTACTTTACGCTACTATAAACTATTTACTAAACTTACTTATGCTAAGCCTATTTAGCCCTAAACATCTAAGCCTTACACACACTAGCCAATAGGCTAGCATCAATTATTATCTCCTACTTATTCCTAAGCTCGCACCTCGCAACAATTTGCGACAACTTATACCGTGAAAATCTGCTAAAGTGGCTGCTAGCTAGTAGGGCATCTTACGGATCGCGGGACAAGCTTTAAATCGGCTGCGATGACGCGTCACATAGGGCCTACTAACAAAATTACATTACAATCACTCTTACACGTCTATCGCAACGCTCAAGTACTGTGTCTGTGCGCGTGATGCCTCAGTTCGCGTGATACCCTACCCCTACCAAACTTAAGTTTCTACAACACGCGATAACTCTACTAATATAGACCTGATTCAAGCTGCAATTGAAGAAATCGAATCGCAAGAACTAGGAGAAGGTTTTTTATATAGAAAGATTGCTGCCAAATATAATGTTAAAGCATCTACGCTACTCCGAAGACACTAAGGCCTAATAAGCTCAAATTAGACCAAGAAACTTAACTAGAGAAAGCTTAGCCTATAGCAAGAGGATAAGCTTGTACAGTATATTAAAAAGCTTACAGAGAGAGGCCTTCTACCTACAAGAGAGATAATAAGAAACTTAGCGTTATAGGTAGCTCACGAGACTATTAGCTAGAGCTAGGTAACTTGCTTCCTTTATTAAAACTAGAGCTTACTTATATCTAAATAGACTACTAGTATTAACTATAAACGCTATAAAGCTAATTCTTATACAAAGTACAAGCTATACTTTAACTTATTATATTAGAATATAGAAGAATATTAGATAAAGCTATAGTATATATATAATATAGATAAGAAAGGCTTTATAATTAGTATTACTAGGAGGTCTAAATATATCTTTAGCTAAGTAATATAGGAAAGAAAGGAGGCTTAAGTAGCTCTCTAAGATAGCTCTTGTAAGTAGATAACTACTTTAGCGTATATCTATATAGATAAGATATCTCTACTACTTAGACTTATATATAAAGCTACCTAAGGAGCTATAAAATTAGTATAGGTAGACGTAATTAAGGCTAGAGAGTATTAAGTCTTTATTAGCTTATCTCTATCTAGATAAATAAATAATAATGTTAGTCTAGCCTAGCTTAAGTAGGTGTTTAACCGCTATACTACTACTAAAGCTAGACGCTTATATTAGTTACTTATTATAGATAAGTATAGCTCTTATATTACTCTAGATTTTATTAACTATTATAATAAAAATTAGATCTTACTTACTATCTTTCTTCTATATTTAACTTACTCCCTTTAGCTACTTAATATAGTAATATTTAGGCCTCTTACATTTACCTATATAGTTAAAATTAATAACTACCTTTAGTAGGCCTAAGGCCTTATCTTAGTTAGCAAAGGTAACTTCTTTTTACTCTTCTAGTAAGCCTAGATAAAGACTTTTAAATCTTTAATAATACTTAAGTTATTTAAAGCTATAGGTATCTAGCTAAGAGACGCTAATAGGATCCTTAAATAGTTTAATTATAAGCTAGCTAACAAGAGCTAGAGCTTTATATCGCTATTAGGCCTCTATAATAGTAACTAGAAGTAAATAGATAGCTTTATCTAGAGTACTATAAAGGATACTACCTAGCCTTAGGCTAAGATACTAAAGACTTTACTCTATTACCTTTAAACTTAATATAAGCTTGTACAATATAAGAATAAAGGACTACGAGTAGCTCTTAGTATCTAAGAGAGGTATAAGAAAAAGAGTAACCTTTTTAACTTCTAGTAGCGCAAAGAGTACTATAGTAGGGCTATCTTCTAGTTACTATAGAAGGTAAGAGAGGCTTACTATTGTAGGAAGGTAGAGGAGTAAGAGAAAGAGTAGGAGAAAGTTTAAAAGGCTAAGAGGAGAGAGCTATAATAAGCTGCTCGCTAATATAAGAAGAAGCTAGCTAAGGAGAAGTATATAGCGCGAGAGGTAGCTAAGTTAGTAAAGGAGAAAGAGAGGGTAGAGAAGGTAGCTTAGCGCGCAGCCTAGCGCGCAGCTATTAACACTAAGAATTCTATACAACCTAGCTAGAGGCGGAAGAGAGAGGCTTTAAGTTTATCTACTTAGAAGAACAAGCGCAGCAAATAGGCAGTTAATACTGTAGGTAGTAAGGAGTCTCTAGTAGCTGCATTAGCAGTTCTACTCAAAACTACTTGCTCTAGCTGTAACGTCGGCCTCCTAGCAAAATTCAGATAGTCTAAATTACTTGTAAGTCTCTAGTTACTACTCTACTACAAAATCTCGTAATAATAGCAATTGTGTGTGGCTCTGCAGCCTTATCTTTAAGATCGCGACTTTGGTGAGGGTAGGGCATTACGCGAACTGAGGCATCACGCGCACAGACACGTTATTACTTGTATTAATTTTAAAGCCCGATTTTAGTCCGTATTGCATGAATTTTTAGAGGATTTTCAACGTTTTGATGTTCCTTGGCGTGCCGCTAAGTAGAGCTCATAGCATGCTTTCCTATTGTGGCACGTTTAGGTTTTGATCAGCAGCCAAGACTGGTGCCCCTACTAGCTGGCGGCCACTTTGGCAGATTTTTACGGTAGACCTGTGGCTATGCGGGCGGGGTCTTGGCGGGGCAGGCCGACCTCAGCCCTGCAGCCTTGCGATCCCCACTCAACCTTGGCCATGCCTCTGGTCAACCAACTCCACTCTCCGAAAACACCTACAGAATTCGCCACCTCACAAGCGATTACTTGCCGTCGCAGCAAGTATTCGTGACGACTTGTTGTTGGCCAGCTAATTCACCACCTCACAAGCGATAACTTGCCATTGCAGCAAGTATTCGTGACGATTTGTTGTTGGCCAGCCAAGCCATATAAGGTTGCCCTGCCACGTGCTTTACCGGGGAATGCCGTAGGCGTCCCAGCTTGGCGCCGCCTGGGATGGGGGAGTGCAGCCTTGCTCTGTGCTAGAATAGTAGTTAAGCAAGTTGCAAACAGAGAGCAAGCTCTATGTACATGTAAAACGGCGCTTCAAGAGCCAATAAATTACTCATCTCGATTGCTGCATATGGATACGAGAGTTTTATTCGCCTGCACTGGTAGCTGCCTAGATGGAATAAGCAACAGCTACCCCCGCCTATGGCAGATGTGTGGTCGTCGCGCGACCGAGTTACTTTTGTCATGGCTTATCGATGGCTTACTTCCTGCATCCGGATAGGCAAGGCTATGTATGCAAAGTTGAGATTGGTGCCTAAACTGGTGCGCGCCAGCGTCCTCTGGCCCAGATGTTGGACGACTTTTGCTCGGAGCGAGAGAGGGATGATTTACGCGATTGGATGGCCCGAAACCATTTTCCATGGCAGGGAAGCGAGAGAGAGCCTACAGCGGGGGAACCAGAGCGTGGACCAGGAGCGGGTGACTGATTTTTAGCTTGGTGTTGATTTGGTTTGCATTCTGCACATCACTTCACCTCATAAGAGGCGGTTTCATTCTTGAACCTGCTCGCTTGACGGTTATGTGACTACCTAAGTTGCACTTAGCTCAGTGCTTAGCTCAGTACGAGTGAGCCTATTAGAGCTCTCTACGGTACGAGCACACACCGCTCTCTTAGCCTCCGTACAAGTATATTAGCTAGTTTGAGTAGAGCTTCTCTATCGTCAATAGGTGCATCAATTACTCCCTGACTACGTTTGTAACTTGCGACACCAACTCCAACTCCAACACACCTCCGCGAACTGTGTTGGAGGTCCCACTAGCCCCTCTCTAAAGCGCGCACCAAACAGGGCCTTAATATTCGTAGCTAGAGCATAGTTAGCAAACAATACAACTTTACTTACTTCCTAGACTCTATAGGCTACGTATCTAGATTGTAGTTGAATTATCCAGCCGTGTAGTTAGTATCGCTTCTTAGTAATATTGTTAGATCGCGCTACGACGTAAGCGCTATTGTAGCAGTAATAAGTCGCGTTACTCTTGAATCTTTTAAATTAGTATTCATCGGTCATATGGTGTAGTGGTAACACGCTGTAGTTTATGCTACAGAGGTCCTAAGTTCGATTCTTAGTATGTCCGTCCGGATCGGATTCTCAGCTGCAAAGCAGCTTAGAATCCGATCCATTTTTTATAGGTGCTAGTTAAGGCACTACTAGAGGGCTGCTAAAGGGTAGGAGATTAGTATATTTCGAAAATGCTTTGCCTAATACTTAGCTTAATACTCGAGTTAATACTCGAGTTAATACTTAAGCTTAGTCTAGAGTAGTTAGGTTATTACAGCTGTAATAGAAGAAATATCGTAGTATAAATACTATTCAAGTAGGTAGAATATTAGAGTTTAGACTTAACTTTTTATCTATTACAAGAAATCAATATAGAGCTAATTAGTCCTAGCTTAGGTACTGTAAGGGGTCTAGGGCGGGGAGCTATTAGGGTACGCTTAGCGCTGTCGACAAGCTCTACTAGGCTGAGTAACTAGCGCGTGCTAGCTCTGTCGGCTAGTATATTCCACCGCATACAACTTAGTACAACCCTAAGCGAGTTCGAAGAACTTTAAGCGATAATAACTAGTATATATATTGTATACTACTGCAATAGCTTAACTAGCTATTAGCCCCTTTTTGTCGGGATTGGCTTAGTAGTATACTATCCTTACAAATAGCGACAATATATTAATATTGTAAGAATAATTCTATTATTTATAAGTTTATTACTTAATTACTATTTATACTTTAGTTATTAACTTTTAATCTACTATACCTCCCCCCTAGGAGTTACTTGTAGTTAATAATAGGTAACCCTATTATATTTTAGGTATAATTATCTCTAATAATAGAATTATAATAGATCTCTCTAAAGTTAAAGCTATTTAGGAGTAGGAAATACTAAAGACTACTAAAGAAGTCTTAGCCTTTCTAGGCTATACTAGATTTCTCTAGCGCTTTATTAAGGATTACTTAAGCCTTGCCTTACTACTTACTAAGTTAATTAAGTCTAAGGTTATTACTAAACCTACTAAAGGAGATAGGCTACCTCTTTAAAAGACTTAGTATAAGCCCTTTATAATTACCTAAGAATATATAGACGCTTTTAATAAACTAAAAGCTACCTTCTAGCTAGGTATAGTCTTACTTTACTTTAACTCCTTAAAACTAATCTATATCTAAACTAACGCCTCTAGGTAGGCCTTAGGTAGAGTAATAAGCTAACTAAACTAAGATAGAATCTAATAGCTAGTTAGCTTCTTCTTAAAAAAATACACCTTAGTAGAATATAATTATAATATCTATAACCTAGAACTTATAGCTATAATCTAAGTATTTAAAGAATAGGAACTAGAGCTTATAAGTAGTCTATATATAATCTACGTTATAATAGACTACTATAATTTAGAAACCTTTATAATAACTAAAAAGCTTAATTACTACTAGGCCTACTAGTTATTATTCTTATCCTAATTTAATTTCTATATTAAATACGTACCTAGTAATATAAATAAGGTTATAGACGCCCTAAGCTACTAACTATAAGACTACTCTATAGATAATTCTAATCTACAAGTATTAGGAGCTAACTAAATTATCCTAAGCCCTTAAGTCCTAGCCCTAGGCGTAAAACCTACACTAGATATAGTAATTTATACTCTAAGCCTTGTAGACCTATAAAAGCTAGATAGATTTATACTAGAATAAACTACTATAGTATATACTTACCTTTACTATATTATAGGAATAAAATCTAAATTAGTAAACCTACTAGAGAATTTTCTACTACTTTATAATAGAGAACTTATAAGGACGATATACTACCAAGCTAATCTAGATAAAAAGGGGCTAATAGCTAGTTAAGATATTATAGTAGTATATAATATATATACTAGTTATTATTACTTGAAGTTCTTTATACTCGCTTAGAACTTATGTTATAGGTATAATAGAAGGAATCGAGATAGAACTAATTAGTCCTAACTTAGGTGCTAACAAAGCATAGGACGAGCGAGGTAATAATCTTAATTAGGAGACTACACATAACTAGGACACCTAGACTAATCTATAATCTATAGACTCTTAGTATTAATAGATTATAGATTAGGACAATCTATAATCTACTAATCTTAGCAACTATAGATTATAGATTACGACGAGTATATAGTTAGTAGGATGCGTATTATTAGGATAGTATTAGTAATTTAATCCTTTAACTATAGAACGCTAATACAAGATAGTTGTAAAATATCTTTTATTATTTATAAGTTATTATAGATTACAACACAAACCTTTGTTATTACCTCGCAATCTACTAACCTACCTAAAGATAGGCGCCTATAGTTAACAACAGGCAGCCTATTATACTTTGCTAATTTAGTTATTACGAGAAGTAAAGAGTAAGTAGCGCATAGTCTAACTAACACAATAGTAGAAAGTTTAACTAAACAAGTAGCGAAAGCACCCTTAAGTAGTTATAAGTTAGATAATACTATATAGAAAGTAGTTAGAGATTATATAAACAACCTAATCTCTAAAAAAGAGGATATAAAGATAGTAATTGATGCCTTAGAGACGTAGAACAAGGAACTACAAGATTATATAAAGTAAAACGAGGCATAGATTAAAGCTATTATCTAAGGATAGAACTAAATACAACTAATTACTTAAAGGCTAGAGATAAGTGCAATAAAGAAACTACTAAAGATACCTGTCCTTAAGAAATTTAATAGAATAAAGAAAAAACTAAGACCCTTTATTGTATTAGTACAACTCTAGATAGACGTACAAGTACTACACTTCGATATAGAGGAAAAGAAGGTAATATATATTAGATTACACCTTAAAGAAGATATAATAAGATAGTACAAGCCTTACTAGATAGACTATACAATATATTCTCTAATAACCTAGAAGGACAAAACAAGAGCTATTTTTAGAAGTTATAAATACTTTACTAAATAAATAAGAGTAGCGTTTAGAGATATAGACGTTACCTAACAAGCTAAAGAGTAGTTAGAAAAGCTTATATAGAACTAGAGTATTCCTAAATATATATTATAGTTTAAATAACTATTACAGAATATAGAATAGAATAAGTTAGCCCTAATGTTACGATTTAAACAAGAACTTAACTCTAAGATCTAATACAAGATAATATATATAGAGAAACTAAGGACACTAGAAACTCTAAAGTAATAGGTAATATAGATTAATAATAATCTTTAAGAATAGAGGAAGAATAAATATAGAGGTTATACCTAGAACTATAATAAGGGAGACCCTATAGTCCTTAATACTAACAAGAATAAGAAGAAAAAGAAGAATAAAGACTTTACGTACTTTAACTATAGTAAACTAGGCTACTATACAAAGAATTATAGATCTAAGTTAAAGAAGGATATAGTATACTATAAATACAGGAAACTAAGACACTTTATAAAAGATTGTAAGAACAAGGACCTAAAGAAAGAAACTTAGTTAAAAACAACTAAAAAGAAGAAAGAAACACTACAAGCATAGGCTAAACCTTAGGAAAAAGTAGCTAGGAGTAAAGAAGTATAATATACAATACTCTACTAAACCTTTTATTATAATAACAACTACTATATATATCTTTCTAGTAAATAAGGAGTAGTATAGTTCCTATAGAAATAAAGGTATAGAGTAGCTATAATAAAAGAAAGAATAAAAGCTTAGCTAGAGAAAATAGCCTAAGTAATAGACCTACTAATAAAAGACTTAGAAGGGGAAGAGCTCTTAGTACTATTAATCTAGGCTGAAAGACTAGCACTAGATAAAGAGACTACTACGACTACTTCTAAAAGACTAAGAAGAAGTAAGAAGTAGGTTAGCGTAAGAGATATAGAGTATACCTAGCTAATAATATATAGCTATAATAGCTATACAATAATAGATATAGAGGAATAAAACAAAGAATAAAAGTTCGTTTAGATATACTTAATAGTTATAAGTATAGAGAAAGCGTATAAAGACTAGAAAGAACGCAACCCTAAAGAAATAAAGTTTATACTATTTTAAGAATAAATAAAGTAATATATAGTTGTAGTAAGAAGAATACCTATATAAAGAGAATAGTAGCACCTTACAAGAAAGACGTAATAGATTAATAAAGCCTATATACTATAAGTACTAGTAGTATACTATATCCTAATAATAAATACACCTAGTAAAGATAGATACTAGAAAGGAGACAACAAAATAATAGACCTAGAATATCTAGTATATTTCGAAGTATTATAGATATTATACCTAGATAAGAATTACATTATATATAGAAACTCTAAAGCAAATAATAACATATAGCTTATAAGAAGAAAAGGCTATAACTATATAAGAGTAATCCTAGTAGAAAACATCTAAGGATAGGAAATAATCCTAGAAGACAGATACGTAGTAGTAAGACCTAGACCTAAACTAACTAAGAAATGCGTTTAGGGAGGACTATAGTATAAATATACAAACAATAAATATCTAAAATATAAAACATACAAACTTAAAGTAAGGTTATAACTCTAAAAAGATAGACAATTTACAAAACTACTTAAGTAAGAAAGGCTAGAAGGTATAGGAGGCCTATATATTATAAAAATAGGTATATACTAAAGAAAGAAAGTATAAATAATAATTAAAAGTAGAGCTATAAGAAACTTTATATTAAAGAAGTTTGTAGAAAGATAAGGAATAAAGTATATAATAAAGAAGTACCCTCGACAACTAAGTATAATTAAAGGAAAACTATTCTAAAAACCTATTAGGTTCGAGACAGTTCCCTTAACACTTAAACTAGAAGGGATAATAATTAAGAATATAGTTATAGACATAACAACAATTACTAACAAATAAGATATAATATTAGGTATACTATAGTTATAGATAACTAACCTATACATTAATTAGAAAACAGGAAAGATTAATTATAGTAGAATAAATATATTAAAAGCTAACATAAGCACCTATAAAGGAGAATTCTCTAAAAAATATAAAAAATAGGAAAAACAGCTTATAGAGCTAGAGGATTACCTTCTAGAATATTAACTATAGGATTTAGCGATAGAACTAGAAGAAAGCAAAGACGCAAGATAGAGCCTAGTCTACTAAAAAATAGAAGAAGAATCTAAAATTAAACAAGTATTTATACAAAACGTAATAAAAAAGAGATAGATAAGAGAATCTAAATCCTTAGTAGTATATAGACTAATATTTATAGATAAAAAGGAAATAAGTAATAAAAGACTCTACATAGATTTTAAAAAAACTAACGTAATTATAAATAAGAACTAATACTTACTACTATAGATAGATAAAATACAAGATAGGCTATAAAAAGTAAAGATCTTTACAAAATTAGATATTTAGAACGTATACTACTAGATTAGAATTAAAAAAGGCGATAAGTAGAAAATAGCGTTTAGAATACAATATAGACTATATAAGTACTTAGTTATACTATTTAGCTTAATAAATGCACTAGCAGCATTTTAAGAAAGAATTAACATAGTACTAAGAGAGTACTTAGATATATTTATATTTGTATATCTAGACGACATCTTTATATTTTTAGAAATAGAGGAAGAATATATATAGTATGTGCACAAAGTACTAGAGAAGCTAGTAGAAAATAAACTATTTCTTAAGATAAGAAAATACAAATTCTATATAAAGGAAATAGACTTCCTTAGATTTATTATTAAACTAGGAAAGATTAAGATTAACCTAGAAAAGATTAGCTTAATTAACAAATAGCTAACACTAAAGAACTTAAAAAAGGTATAATAATTTTATAGGCTAGCTAACTTTTGCAGAAAGTTAATAGTAAGATATTCTAAAGATATAGAACTAATTACAAGACTTATAAAGAAAGATACATTATTTAAATTAATAAAGGAATACAATAAAGTATTTAGAAAAATTAAGAAGAAGTTTACAGAAAACCTAGTTATTAGAATATACAACCTAGACTTACTAGCAATAGTAAAAATAGACGTATCTAATTTAGTCTATAGAATAGCACTAATATAGGAAGACCTAGAGACTAGAAAAGAATATTTAGTTAAATACTTCTCTAAGAAGATAAAAATAGTAGAACTTAACAACCTAATTTACGACAAAGAGATACTAGCAATCTATAAAGTATTTAAGTAGTAGAGAGTATATCTACAAAGAGTAAAATAGTAGATAAAGGTTTATATAGACTATAAAAACCTAATAAGATTTATAATAAATAAGGAACTATTATAACGCTATACGAGATAGTAAAAGTTCTTGTTAATATTTAATATAGAAATTATATATACAAAAGAGAAAGATAATTAGTTTATAGATACCTTTAGTAGAAGACTAGACTTATAAGAAGAAGTAAGCGCTACTAGTATAGTTTTAGTTAAAAACAAAGAAGGATATTTAGTCCTAAATATACCTAAAATAGCTGCAACACTTAAAAGAATAAGTAGTAAACTAGATAAATAGATTTAGAAAATAACAAAAGAAGTATCTAAAGAAATAAAGAAGCTAGAAATCTAAGAAGGATTTACACGAGCTTATAGAAGAATATACATTCTAAATAAGATTTAGAGAGAGTTTATATAATAATTCTATAAATTACTAGTATATAGTTACTAAAGAATAGAGAAAATATTAGATAAACTACTACAAGATTACTATATTCTAAAAGCAAGATAACTAGTAATAGAGGTACTATAAAACTATATAGAATATTATAGGAATAAATATAATAGACACGTACTATATAGAATACTATAACTAGTAGAAGTACTAGAATAACTATAAGGAGTTATTACGATAGACTTTATTACAAAGCTACTAAAGTCTAAGGACCTAATATTAGGAGTTAAGTACGATAGAATCTTAATAATAGTAAATAAACTTATAAAGTACACGTACTTTAGACTATATAAAGAGAAGAGTAGGATAGAGGTTACTATATATTAGATTATAGGAACTATAATTAGCTAATATAGACTACTAGATAAAATTATTATAGATAGAGATGTATAATTTATATTAAAACTATAGGGAACAATAACAGCGCAATTAGGAATACAACAAGCGATGTCTATAGTATACTACCTATAGATAGATAGATAGTTAGAACGAATAAATTAGATAGTAGAATAATACCTAAAATACTACCTTAACTATAACTAGAACAATTAGGTATAGCTACTACCTATAGCACAGCTAGTATATAATAGTACAAAGAATATAGTAATAGGAATATTACCTTTCTTTATAAACTATAGATTCGAACCTAATATATACTAGACACTAAGAAACTAGATATCTTAGTCTCTAAGAGGAGAAAACTTTACTAATAGACTTAAAGATATATATAATTAACTAAGACAAGACGTAGAATTCTTATATAATTAAATAGCTAAGTACTATAACAAGAAGTATAAAGAAGGACTTTAATTTAGAGAGGGAGAAAAAGTATAGTTAGTAAGGAAGAATATTAAGAGTAAACAACTAAGTTTAAAATTAGACTACATTAAGATAGGACTATATAAGATTAAAAAAGAAGTTACACTAGTTATATTTAAATTAAAGCTACTAAACAAGATAAAGATATACCTAACGTTTTACGTAGCTCTACTAGAACAAGTACTATAAGAGGTAGAACTACTAGTATATAAAGTAGATACGTACAGAGAATAGGAAGAATAAGAAGTTAAGAAAATCCTAGTATACTAGTTCTATAATAGAGAAACTATTACTTAGTAGAATAGATAGGAATAGACGAGAAAGGACAACTATAGGAGAAAATATAGGAACTAGAAGATAACCTTAATTACTCTAAGAAACTAGAAGACTACTAAAGTTAAAACTCTCTAGAACGCCTAGTAGTAAACTAAGAGAACTAACACTACTAACGATAGATAGAAAGATAATAAGGACGTCTAGTATAAGATCTACTATAGTAATACTAAACGCCTTATCTAGATCTAGCTTAGCTTCTAGAGCTACTAACTACTTAGCTAATTTCTTATTATTTAAGGCCTTTATCTTACAAAGACAAGAGAGATAAGCTTAATTCTCTACTAGCTTACTCTACGCAAGCTCCTAGATACGCTTACGCTTAGCTTTAGCCTCTACAATTTAAGATAGTAATTTCTCTTAAGTCTAGTTAATAGCTTTCCCTATTATTATTAAGCCTAGACGTAAGAATAAGTGTAATAAACGTATACTTAGAAAGAGAAATACTAAATATATTACAAGAACTACGCATGTTTATATAAATATATACCTTACAAGCCTTACTATTGTTTATAGAAATAATATAAGGAAAAGACTTAGGATTTAACTTAGGAGAAGTATAACAAGAATAAAGAAATATTTTAACACTATTGCGTAGTACGCAATTAATAAGAAGATAGCGACAACGTATAGATAAAATAGGTATAAGGGAAGATAAAGAACTTTATATTAATAAAGAAACTAAACTAATAACTCTAGCCTTAGGATAGATAAACTAGGACTTACTTAGGGAGGGAGATAGTATTATAGGTGTAATAGAAGGAATTAAGATAGAACTAATTAGTCTTAACTTAGGTGCTAACAAAGTATAAAACAAGTAAAGTAATAATCTTAATTAGGAGACTATATATAACTAAGATACCTAGACTAATCTATAATCTATAGACTCTTAGTATTAATAGATTATAGATTAAGACAATCTATAATCTACTAATCTTAGTAACTATAGATTATAGATTAAGATAATCTATAATCTACTAATCTTAGTAACTATAGATTATAGATTACGACGAATATATAGTTAGTAGGATACGTATTATTAGGATAGTATTAGTAATTTAATCCTTTAACTATAGAACGCTAATACAAGATAGTTGTAAAATATCTTTTATTATTTATAAGTTATTATAGATTATAATACAAACCTTTATTATTACCTTGTAATCTACTAACCTACCTAAAGATAGGCGCCTATAGTTAACGATAGGCGGCCTATTATAACTTACTTAGGGTTATACTAAGTTGTATATAAGGGAATATACTAGCTAATAGAGCTAGTACGCGCTAGTTACTTAGCTTAGTAGAGCTTGTCGACAGCGCTAAGCGTACCCTAATAGCTCTCCGCCCTAGACCCCTTATAGAACTAGACTTAGAACTCTTACTATATATTGTTAACCTACACCTAATAGAAGAATTACTAGATATAGCGTACTTAGAAGACTACGTAGCCTAAGCTATATTTACTACTATAGATAGTAGATAATAAAAACTATTAAAAGCCTTCTATAAAGTAGGATACTACTTCTTATATACTAATATTAGCTCTACTAGATTAAGAAAAGAAAAGTACTTTTAGGTTAATAAAACGCGTCTATATATCCTCCTAAATACTTATCTATACTACTAAATCTTTAATTTATACTATAACTATTAGTTAGTAAGCTATAAAGGACCTTATAGCACGCTATATCTAATATATAAGTACTATTATTAGCTTAAGATACCTTAAGCTATTAAGTAATTTTATAATATATACCTAATCTACTACTATATAAAGAACTTACAAGATAGTAAACTTAGTTACCTCTAACCTATACTAATTCCTTACGTACCCTAGACTAATATCTTAGTAAACTATATTTAAGCCTTACCTACTAGTAAAAATAGTAGCTAGAATTATAAATATATCCTAGTAATTTACTACTACCTTATAAAAAGACGCTATTTCTTCTCTTATAAGTCTCTAAAACCTAAAGAAGCTACCTAATATTTTATATCTATTTTTAAGCTTTATAGAGTCCTAATAAAGATTATATCTAATAGAAAGATAACCTTTATTAGCTAATTTTAGCGCTATATATACGAACACCTCTATATTACGTAAAAGCTCTTAACTACCTACTACTTAGAAACTATTAGCTAAACTAAGGAAGTAAATTAAGCCCTAGAGATCTTTCTAAGGTAATATATTAACTACGTATAGGATAACTAGGTAGCCTAGCTATACGTAGCTAAGTTCTAGGTAAATAACACTATTAATACAGTAGGGTGACACGAAAAAAAAGACTAAAAAAAAGTTACAATTTTTAACTTAAATTAACTCTACAAATAAATTAGCTAAAAATACAACTT
>JALNQF010000251.1:0-60616 GCA_028456385.1 Ophiosphaerella korrae | reverse complement strand
TATAAAGTAAACTTTATATAAAATAACTTAATAAAGTAGTTTTAATAATTAACTAAAAAGAGTAAATAGTAAATAAAGCTATTAAAATAAATATAGTAAGAAAGTTATTAATAAATTTATTATTAATAGAAAGCTTTACTTATACTAACTAATATAATTATATAAAGCTAAAAGAGTAGTATATACTTATAATACTTACTAAGTACTAACTAAATATAAAAAAGTAGTTAAATATTACTAAGTTATAAACTTACTAATATTAGTATAATAATAAAAGATATATTAAGTAAAAATTTATCTAAAATAGAATTTTAAAGATAGTATCTAGTATATTAATATAGCTTACTATAATTTTAATTACTAATTAAAATTAATCTAAGATTTAAAATATTTAGAGGACTTTTTTAATATAAAATTTAGAGCTTAATAATTTTTTATTTTTAGTACTTTTTTATTTTATTTTTTAATATAAGTTAGATATATATAATAATAGTAATATCTTTTATTTATATAACATTCTAATTATTAAAAGAATAGATATTAAGTAAAAACCTAAAAATTAAACTTTTAGTAAAAACTTATATTTAATAGCTATAACTTTTTACTATTAGTACTTAGTAAAATAACTTTTAGTATCTATAATAGCTTACTATTACTTATAAAGAAATAATATATAATTATTTATATCTTTTTATAGTATAAGAGCTTGCTTTTTTTTATAGCTTTTTTAAAAGTTTTTTCTTTAATAACGTAGTTTTTAGAAGATAATTTTATTTAAATCTTTTAATTAGCTAATCTTTAAGTAAACTTTATAGATTTTTAGTTAGGTTTAGATCTAGACTATAAATTAAATAAAAAGTTTTTTACTTTAATTTTTTTAAACTAATTAATAATAGTAAAAGCTTTATAGATTTTACTATTATTTTATTAAAAACTATAGTTTTATATATAAGTTAGTTTTTAATATACTTATTATATATCTACTAATATTAAAAAGAAAGTTAAAAAAAAATAGTTAACTTACTATATTTAATAGCCTTTTTAATATACTTATTAAAAATATTATAGATATAGTAAAAGGAGTTTAGAGTTCTATTATTAATTAGGCTTCTAATAAACTCTAGTTTAGATCTTCTTCTTATTTAAATAGATCTTTAAACTTAGATCTTTAGTTTTTTTACTAAAAATCTAGTTAGTAATATAGATATTAAAAAACAAGAATTTTAAAATAAAACTATTCGTAAAATAAAGTATTTTAGTATATTAGGATTTAATTTAAACTTACTTATATTAGTTATAAAAATCTAGGCTTTTTTAATATTTTTTTTATACTTTTTTTAATAATATTTAGACGTAGCTCTATTTTTAGCTTTTATACTACTTTTATCTAAATAATTTTTTTTTTAAATTAAATTCTTTATTTTTTTAACCTTTATAGCTACTCTTTACTATAACTAACTTTTATAATAGCTTTTTTTTTTATTAATTAAAGGCTTTTTATTTATAATATTAATAGTATAACTTTTTTTTAATAAATTGTTATAAGCTCCTAATAAAGACAGTAATATTATTTTTAAATATTTATTTTTTCTTAGTTTTCTTAAGACTTCTTTCTAAGTTTCTATTTATTTACTTTTTAGCCTATAAATTTAACTTTATAATATATCTATTTTTAACTTAGCTAATAGTAAACATATTACTAATCTTTTTATTTATTCTATTAATAATATTTTTAATAGACTTAAAATTCTTTTTTAAAATAGTAAATATAGTAAATAAAAGTATTTTAGCTTTATAAAGAAAGTTAACTTTAAATATAAACTTAAAGAGATTTAAGCTTATATTTAAAGATATAGAGAAGATAAAGTAAAAACTATAATTATAGCAAATTTATAGTAAATAAACTTATAAGTTAGTAATATATTATATAATATTAGGTTATATACTAATATAGCTATTTATTTATTTATTTTTACTAAAAACTAAGTTAAAAAACTTTAACTTAAAATTAAGTTATATAACTTAGTTTAACTATATTAGAGATAGTTTAAATATAAAGAGTTTTTATACCTTTATTAAAAAGTTTTATAAAGTTAAATTTTTTAGTTTACTATTTTAAAGTTCTCTATTTTCTTTTTAATATTTTTTTTTAGTTATATTTTTAACTAATATATTTATAGAGTTATTATACTTAAAAACTATAACTTTTTTTAATCTTTTTTTTATATTACTTTACTATAACTAAAATAAATTAATAATAAAACTTCTTTAAATTAGATTAGCTTTCTTATTATATTTAAATTTTAAATAATTAGTACTTTAGATTATAAATTTATACTCTTAAAATTATTTAATAAATATAGCTTTAAAATATTAGTAAATTAATTTATAAAAAAGAAAAAAACTATAATATAATATACTTAGGACTTATAAGTTAAGTATAAAAATTAAATATCTAGGAAAAAAAACTAAGTAGAAGTATAATATAATTAAAAATTAAAAGTATATTATATATAAATATTATAGATATAATAAGAGAAATTAAGATAAAACTAATTAGTTTTAAGTTAGGCGCTAATAAAGTAAAAGATAAGTAAAGTAATAACTTAGATTAAGAAACTAACTATAACCTAAATACGTAGTAGTAATCTATAAAGTTATATAAATAGATTAGTAAAGATATATAGTTAGTAGTAATATATATTATTAGGATAGTATTAGTAATTTAATTATTAACTACAAGTAATAATATATTAATATTATAAGAATTATTCTATTATTTATAGCCTATTACTTAATTATAATATAAGCTTTTATTATTAACTTTTAATCTACTAATACTTTTTTATAGTAGTTACTTCTAGTTAATAATAAGTAACTTATTATACTTTACTAATCTAGTTATTAGAAGAAGTAAAGTATAAGTAGTATATAGTCTAAGCTAATATAATAGTAGAAAGCTTAACTAAAAAAGAAAGTAAAGTACTTCTAAGTAGTAATAAGTTAGATAAAACTAACTAAGTAGTAGTTAAGATATACCTAAATAACTTAATAACTAAAAAAGAGAATATATAACTAATAGTTAATACTCTAGAGATATAGAATAAAAAACTATTAGACTACGTTAACTAAAATAAAGCTTAGATTAAGGCTATAATAGTAAGTTAAAACTAGATAAAATAAATTACTAAAAGACTAAAGATAAGTATAATAAAGAAACTACCTAAGATACTTATACTAGAAAAGTTTAATAGAATAAAAAAAAAGCTAAGACTATTCTTAGCCTTTATATAACTCTAGATAGATATATATATAACTTACTTTAATATAAAAGAAAAGAAAGTAGTATATATTAGACTATACTTTAAAGAAAATATAATAAGATAGTTTAAATATTATTAGACTAATTATACTCTAAGAGTACTAAGAATAAAAAAAGATAAAACTATAGATATCTTTAGAAGTTATAAATACTTTATATAATAAATAAGAGTAGTATTTAATAATATAGATATTACGTAATAAGTAGAAAAAAAAGTTTAAAAAGCTTAAATAATATAAAAGTATCTTAGAATATATATTAAGGTTTAAATAACTATCTTAGAATATAGAATAGAATAAACTATCCCTAATATTAAAGTTTAAATAAAGACTAAATAAGTTAATCTAATATAAGTTAATTTAGATAGAAAAACTAAAGATACTAGAAGCTCTAAAGAGATAAATAATATAAGTAAAAAATAATCTCTAAGAATAGAAGTTAAATAAGTATTAGAAATAATCTAATAACTATAATAGAAAAGACTTTATAATCTTAAATACTAATAAAAATAGAAAAAGAAAGTAGAATAAAGACTTTATATACTTTAACTATAGTAAAAAAGGCTACTATATAAAAGATTATTAGTTAAAATAAAAAAAAGATATAGTATATTATAAATATAAGAAGTTAGAATACTTTATAAAAGACTATAGAAGTAAAAACTTTAAGAAAAAAAAAGTACTAAAAGTATAAGCTAAGCTATAAAAGAAAGTAGTAGTAACTAAAGAAATATAGTATATAATACTTAATTAGACTTTTTATAATAATAATAACTACTATATATACTTTTTTAGTAAATAAAGAGTAATATAGTATTTATAAAAGAATAGAGTAGTAGTAATAAAAAAATAAAGAACTTAAGTATAGCTTAAAGAAATAAGACGTATAATAGACCTACTAATAAAAGACTTAGAAAGAGAAAAACTTTAGACCTTATTAATCTAAGCTAAAGGACTAGTACTAGATAAAGAAACTATTATAGTTACCTCTAAAGAACTATAAGAAGATAAAAGATAAATTAATATAAAAAGTATAAAGTATACCTAGTTAAATATATATAGCTATAATAACTCTACTATAATAAATATAGTAGAATAAAACTAAGAATAGAAGTTTATTTAAAAATACTTACTAGTTACAAGTATAGAGAAAGCGTATAAAAACTAGAAAGAATATAATCTTAAAGTAATAAAGTTTATAATATTCTAAAAATAGATAAAGTAATATATAGTAATAGTAAAAAGAATATTTATATAGAAAGAGTAGTAATACTTTATAAAAAAGATAAGATAGATTAATAAAGCCTATATACTAAGAATACTAGTAGTATACTATATCCTAGTAATAATAAAACCTAGTATAGATAAATACTAAGTAAGAGATAATAAAAGAATAGATCTAGTGTTATAGGTATAATAAGAAAATCGAGATAGAGCTAATTAATCCTAACTTAGACGCTAATAAAGTATAGGACAAGTAAGGTAATAACCTAGATTAGGAAGCTTACTATAACTAGAACACGTAAGACGTAAAGTAATCTATAAATATATATAATAGATTAGAGTAATCTATAAATACATATAATAGATTAGAGTAATCTATAAGGTTATATAAATAGATTAATAAACGTATATAGTTATTATAATATATATTATTAAGATAGTATTAGTAATTTAATCTTAGACTATAGAACGCTAATACAAGATAGTTACAAGATATCTTCTATTATTCTTAGTTATTATAGATTACTATACGAGCTTTTATTATTATCTCCTAATCTACTAACTCTTACGAGATAGGCTACCTATAGTTAATAATAGGAGGCCTAATATATCTAGAATACCTAGTATATATTAAAATATTATAGAAATTATACTTAAATATAAATTACTATATATATAAAGAATTAAAAGTATAAAACTATATATAACTAATATAAAAAAAAGGATATAACTATATAAAGTTAATTTAAAGAAAGGATATTTAAAGTTAAGAAATAATTAAAATACTTAATAAAGAAGGTATAGTAATTAGACTTAGACTAAAACTATCTAAAGAATATATTTAAAGAAGACTATAGTATAAATATATATATAATAAATATTCTAAAAATAAAAACTATAAAAGTAAAATAAAGAAGTAGCTTTAAAAGAATATATAATTTAAAGAATAACTTAAGTATAAAAAAGCTAGAAAATATAATAAGCTTATATATTATAAAATAAAGTATATACTAAAGAAAAAAAGTATAAGTTATAATTAATAGTAGAGCTATAAAGAACTTTATATTAAAGAAGTTTATAGAGAATTAAGGAATATACTATATAATAAAAAGATATCTTTAATAACTAAGTATAATTAAAGAAAAACTATTTTAAAAACCTATTATATTTAAAATAGTACTCTTTATACTAAGACTAAAAGGGTTAGAGATTAAAAATATAGTTATAGATATAATATTAAGTATACTATTATTATAGATAACTAACCTAAAGATTAATTAGAGAATAGAAAGAATTAGCTACTTTAAGAAAGATATATTAAAAGCTAATATAAGTATATATAAAAGAGAATTCCTAGAAAAATATAAGAAATAAGAAAAATAACTTACTAAACTAGATAGCTATCTTCTAGAGTATAAGCTATAGGACTTAGTAATAGATCTAGAAGAAAGAAAAAACGTAGGATAGAGCTTAGTTTATTAGAAAACTAAAGAAAAATTAAAGATTAAATAAGGGTTTATTAAAAACGTAATAAGAAAAAGATAGATATAAGAATCTTAATCCTTAGTAGTATATAGACTTATATTTATAGATAAAAAAGAGATAAAAGATAAATAACTTTATATAGATTTTAGTAAAATAAATATAATTATAGATAAAAACTAATACCTATTACTATATATAGATAAGATATAAGATAAGCTATAAAATAATTAAATTTTTATAAAACTAGATATTTAGAATACTTACTATTAGATTAGGATTAAAAAAAGTAATAAATAGAAAATAGCGTTTAGAATATAATACAAACTATTAAAGTATATAGTTATACCTTTTAGATTAATAAATATACTAGTAGTATTCTAAGAAAAAATTAATATAGTTTTAAGAGAGTACCTAGATATATTTATATTTATATACCTAGATAATATCTTTATATTCTTAGTAAAAGAAGAAGAATATGTATAATATTATTAGATTTAAAAGAGGTTATAGTAGTTTAATAAAAAGGCTTTTTTATAATAGCTATATAAAGGCCTTATTAAAGAGGAATACTAAGGCTTTTAGAAAAGCCTTTTTTTAGATTAATTACTTATAACTTAATAGTACTAGGTATAAACTAAGTAGATTAATCCTACTATTTATCTCTAGCCTTATACTCTATCTATATATCTACAATATAGTAGTCTTAGCTAAGTCTCTTAAGATAGTAGTAAACTAGATCCTTAATACTCCTTTTATTAAAGTACTAGTTTCTTTATTATATTAGTTATACTAACGTAGTCTATTTCTTTATATATAAGATTCTTTATTTAATTCTTTTATTTATAAAGGTTAAAGCTATAATCCTTTTAGCTATAGTAAAGTTAGTAGCTTAGCGATTATATATATAATCGCGTATCTAATTACGTATTAAGTATCTAATCGTGTAACTTATCTAATATACCCCTTTAGGTTAGTAACTTATTAGTAAACTAGATATTATAAGATAAGTATAAAATTATTAAAGTAGTCTTAGATTTTATTAAGAGGTACTTTATATATTATTTAGTATTCTATTACTTTTACTAGTCTAAGCTAATTTAAGAAGCTTTCTTATTTATTTATTAGTAAGACTTTTATAAAGCTATCTACTATTATCTCTATTAATAGAGTATATTCTACTTTAATTTAGCTAGTAGAGACCTCTTGTCTTAGCTAATAATTATAGATATTAACGTACTAAAGCTTAGTTTATAGCTTAGCTAGTTCTTTAGTAATAAGCTTAATTATTTAAGTATTATTGTACTAGATAGTAACGTAATTTATAGAGAGTTTAACGTATAGTTTATTAAGTAGTTTTAATATAAATATAGCTTCTTTAGCTACTTATAATAAGGCTAGCAATTTAGCTTTAGTTATAGAAGTAGTAACTATATCTTACTTATTTACTCTTTATATAATAAGCCTATTAAAGAGTTTAATTATATAGCTTTAAGAGCTTTTTCGATCTATAGTATTATTAGTAAAAGAAGTATTACTAGTAACTTATAATAAGTTACTACTACCTAGCTACAGTACCTTTAATCTTGTATAAGAGAAGTATATATATACTTAATTAGTAGCCTTGTAGTAAGTAGTGTAAGTCTCTTATACTATAATATTTTATTTCTAGTCTCTTTATATAATAAGTTAAGCTTTATATTTAATAAATTAATAATATTTATTAAGCTTATACGTATATACCTATATATAGTCTAGTATTTACTAGCTAGAATACTAGATAGGTATAGCTAGTACTTTAGTCTATAATTTTATCTAGTAATAGCTAGTTAGGTAAGATAACTTAGCTTCTTTAAATAACTTACCTATTAGATAGCTTTCTAGGTTTATTTAGTATAAAGGCAGCAATAGAAGTTAATTATAGTAAAGCTTTAGTCCTCTTATAAGTATTTTCTTTATCTTAGCTTTATCTACAAGTTTTCTTTAGTATTTTCTAAAGTTACTTACCTAAGTACTAGCTATAAAGGCTACTACTTATAGTATAGTTTTTAATAAGCTCTATCTATTATATACTATTAACTCTAGTTAGTCTCTAGTTATTAAAAAAGCTAGTATTACTACTAGAAGTAGAGATAGTAGAGGAGTTAGATAGTAGTCTATAATCTTTCTTCTATAGTAGTAGCTAAGTAAATCTTCTTTATTATTTATAAATATATCTAACTTAGTATTATTCTTATAGAAGGACTCTGTTTCTAGCTTATATACTATTACTAGGAGCTTAATTGTTTTAATATAAGTAGTAATTTCTTCTAGTATTTAATATATAAGGTTATCTATTAGATTCTCTATTTTACTATTAAAGATTATTTACTTATTAAAGATTAGTTACTTATTAAAGATTATATCTTATATACTTATTACTTTAGCTATAGATAGTACTTAGATCTAGTAAATATTTAATAACTAGTATTTTATAAAGTAGCTAATCTATACTTTTAGATCTAAACGATATAGCCTTAATTTACTATAATACGTATTATTAGTTATTATAAAGGCTTTATACCTATATACTTTTAAGTAAGCTAAGTTTAGCTTTCTTATTAATACTATAATTCTTTAATTCTTAGTAACTTTTATAAAGAATACTTTATATAGTATCTTCTAGTTATTTAAGTAACTTAGTGTTTAATTATATAGGTAGACTCTAGCCTATATAATTTTAAGCTAAAGTTTTTATAGTAAATTTACATTAAGTTATATAGTACGTACTTTCTCTTTATTAATTTTTCTAGCGCGCTTAGCTCTTCTATTCTAGGCTTAAGTATTTAAAGCTAAAGGTTTAATAGTAATACCTTATAAGTTTAACTAGCGCTAGACCTTTAGTTTTACTATTGTAATCTTATTATTAGCTTTAATTACTTTAACTAAGATACTATACTAATTCTTTAAGAAGAGAGTTAAGTTTAATAGTACTTTAATAATTAATTTAGCTAACTAGTTATTAGTAAAGTAGAAGTCCTACTATAGTTTTAAGTACTTATTAGTAATAAGTATTTAGCTTTTCGTTTTAGTAATACTTTATACTTTATATAAGTAAAAGTTAATAGAGAGTCTTTTTCTTAGTTTTTTATAACTAATTCTTAGTATATAGCTAATTTACTACTTTATCTTAGCTTTACTATATATATTATACTAGACTATAATTACTCTTTTTATATATACTCTTTAAGCTTACTAGATAAAGTATTTAATTATAGCTAGTCCTAGATAGCTAAGTCTCTTATACTATAGTAGTACTAGTACTCTAATAGTCTAAAGTTTATAGGTATAGTACGCTACTTAGTATATAAGATTATATAATAAATAATACTTAAGTACCTATTAACTATAGATCTTAGTAAAGTATCTAATTATTTATCTATTAGGCTTATTTAGAGTTATTAGCTTAAATTAAGTATTTTACTATATTCCTCTCTACTAAAGTAGCTAGAAAGAGACTAGGTTATAAAAGATATCTAGGTATATAGCTATATTATATAGAACTAGTTTATTTTCTATTAACTAGGTTTTTAGCGTAAAGGTAAGAGATCTATATTCTTTTACTTATATCTTTAACTTACCTACCTATATATAATTATTTAGCCTTAATAGATAATAGTTATATATATAAGTTAGGTTATTTATAATATAGTAGGTTAAACTAGAGTCTAAGATAAAGGAATTCTAGAGAGAGTAGGTATTATAAGTATTCTTTATAGTTTTAGTAATAAAAGTGCTCTTAATACTTAATATTTACTAGCTTTCTAGTTAATCTTCTTTATAGATTTTAGTAATCTAAGGTAACTTAGCGTATAGTTCTATATAAAGCTTTATTTAATACTTTAACTATCTTCTTATTAGTCTTTATAAAGTTGTATTATACTTACGTTTATAATTAATAAGCTCTTTTAGAGTCTTACTTAGAGTCTACTAATCTAGTACTTTATTAGGATTAATATAGTAGTAATTACTAAGTTTATAAGGTTTTTTATAAGCTAGGTATTATTTACTAATAGCTCTTTAACTTATTATTTAGTTAACGTTAGTATTACTACTACGTATATATTAATTATAAAGTCTACTTTATTTATTAAGTAGTACGCTATCTATAAAAGAGGCGTTTCTAGTCTTACTCTAGGTAGTATTACTACTAGTAGCGTAAAGTAAGGTATTATCTACTATAAAAGTAGCTTTATATCTCTTTATATTTAGAGGATAGTATACTATTATATACTTATAGTAGTGTTTTATTATATCTCTCTAGTTTATACTAGGTAATAGTCTTCTATTATCTTAAAAGGTTATAGACTAAATTAGTACTACGTGTTTAATAGCTACTATTATAGAGATTAGTTTAATAAGTAGTACGTACGTAGTAGATATAGTAAGGCTAAGGATTAGATAAACGTTATAATATACTAGAGACTTAACTACTCCTTTTTATACTTATATTAGTTTCTATAGTATTACTTAGCTAATATTTTATAGTATTTAAAGTTTTCTTTAAAAGCTTTATAACTAGTAGCTAAGAGTTTAGACTACTACGTAGGAGTCTTAATACTTAATACTAGAGTGTAGTTAGCTATTACTAGAGCTCTAATTAGTTCTAGTCTCTAAATTAGCTAGGTAGAAGATTCTAAGTTAATCTTATCCTAAATATTATATACTACGCATCTAGATTATAGTTAAATTATCTATATAGTATAATCTTTATTAGTCTTTAATATTATAGTTAGATTATATTAAGTTATACTAGCTATCTGATTTTAGCTTTAAGTTATAGGAGAGTAAGAGATTATTACTTTTTAGAGTATACTTTAGTTAAAGCTAAGTATAGTACTTAGCTTAATTTAAGAGTTATTAGAGAGCTACTAGAGAGTAGGAGATTTACGCCCTTTTTAAAGATACTTATAGTACTACTAAAGAGTAAAAGAATAGTACTTTTTACTAATATATATAGAGCTACTAGAAGGTAAAAGAATAGTACTTTTTACTAATACGTGTAAGACTACTAGAAAGTAAAAGATTAGTACTTTTTACTAATACTTTTTATAGTACTTAGCTTAATACTTAGCTTAATACTTAAGTTAATATAAGTAGATACTAGTTTACTTAACTTAGTTAAGGTAGTAAAACTCTTAATTATTAGATTTAAAAGAGATTATAGTAGTTTAATAAAATAGCTTTTTTATAATAGCTATATAAAAGCCTTATTAGAGAGAGATACTAAGGCTTTTAGAAAAGCTCTTTTTTAGATTAATTACTTATAACTTAATAGTACTAGGTATAAACTAAGTAGATTAATCTTACTATCTATCTCTAGCCTTATACTCTATCTATATATCTATAATATAGTAGTTTTAGCTAGGTCTCTTAAGATAGTAGTAAGCTAGATCCTTAATACCTCTTCTATTAAGGTACTAGTTTCTTTATTATATTAGTTATACTAACGTAGTCTATCTCTTTATATATAAGATTCTTTATTTAATTCTTTTATTTATAAAAGTTAAGGCTATAATCTTTTTAGCTATAGTAAAGTTAGTAGCTTATCGATTATATATATAATTACGTATCTAATTATATATCGAGTATCTAATTATATAACTTATCTAATAAATATAGATATAAAGTAGTAGAGAAACTAGTAGAAAATAAATTATTTCTTAAAATAAAGAAATATAAGTTCTATACTAAAGAAATAGACTTCCTTATATTTATTATTAAACTAAGAAAAATATAGATTAACTCTAATAAAATTAAAGTAATCTAGAAATAGCTAATACTAAAGAACTTATAAAAAGTATAGTAATTTTAAAAGCTAGTAAACTTTTATAGAAAGTTAATTATAAAATAGTTTAAGTTAATAGAGCTATTAATAAAATTTATAAAGAAAAATATACTATTTAAATAGACTTAGAAATATAATAAAGTATTTAACTAGATTAAATAAAGATTTATAGAAAACCTAATTATTAGAATATATAACCTAAAGTTATTAGTAATAGTAAAGATAGGTATATTAAACTTAGTCTATAGAATAGTACTAATATAAGAGGACTAGGCTATAGAGTAAAAATACTTAGTTAAATACTTCTCTAAAAAAATAAAGCTAGTAGAACTTAACTACTTAATTTATAATAAAGAAATACTAGTAATCTATAAAGTATTTAAGTAATAGAAAGTATATATATAAAGAGAAAAGTATTAAATAATAGTATTATAAGTTAGAGCTTCGCTCTATACGATTTAGGTAAGCCCGTAGTAGTAAGTAAGCTATATAAGCTATTTAAGCTACTCTACTATATATAAGTAGCCTAGCTTAGATAGCTCTTTAATTAATAATTATCTCCTACTTATTCCTAAGCTTACATCTCGCAACAGTTATAAGCCTAGCGCTAAAAATTACTTAATAGTTTTATCCTATGTACTGTAGTAAGAGATCGCGAGCTTAGTATACTCTTATCTTATCTTATCTTATCTTATCTATTACTTAAACGCTTACAATATCTTATAGTAAGATTACTCTACTTAATAAAGGTACTACCCTACTTAATAAGTACTTATAATAGCTAGTATAGTTTATATAACTCTATTATAATACTCTTAAGCTAAGTATCTAGTAGCTAGTTAATTTAGAAGCTAATAACGTCCCTAATATCTACGCTAACAAACTAGTTTAACCTAAACTAAAGAGCTTAGTAATAGTAGAAGAGGTAGCTACTTATAAGCTTACGATAGAGAAATACTAGGCTATAAAAGATACTTAGGTATCGCGAATAGTACGCCTTAGAGCTCTAAGTGCCTAAGTAAACGCTATAGTTAATCTAAGTTATCTAGTAATAGCTAAGATAACTCTACTCGCAAATAACAAAGCTATATTATAAGAGCTTATCTAAATACTAAAGAGCCTACTAGCTCTATCTAATACTAGCGCTAGTAATCTTATCTAAGCTTAATACTAAGCCTATCTACAAAAGGCTCGCTAAAGATAATAATTACTAGAGCTCTAGTATAATAAGTAGCTACGCCTATATTAGCGTGCAATCGCGTACAATATTATAGAGGTAATAGGCGAGCTTATAGTATAAGATTTCTTAGAGGCGTTAACGCTAAAGCTAGCTCTAGACTAGGCTTAGATAATAAGCTAATTAGTAATCTAGAGCTTAGTCCTTAGCTTAAAGGTACTTACGCTAGAGTAAATTAGTAGTATCTACTTAGCTCTATTATAGGAGTATAAACTCTAAACTACTAATTAAGGAGCTAGCGTATTTGTAATATTTAGAAGATCTAAGCTAAGCTTAAGCTTAAGTACTAACTTAAAATACAACTACTTATATAGCTAAGCTTACTACTAGAAGCTATAAGATTATAGATAAGTATAAGCAGCGCTTACTAGTAATCTATTTAAAATAGACGATAATAGAAAAGCAAAAATATAGGCTTGTTTAGATAAGCTACGCTTTATAGTAGTTAAAACCTTAGTAACTTAAAAGTAGGCTAGTCCCTTATAGGAACTAGTTAAAGCTAGCTTAGAGTTAGTTAAATTAAAGGCTCTAGTCTACTTAGGCTAGCTAAACGCAGTACTTATCGACCTAGGTATACTTATTAACTTAGGCAAACTTATTAAGCTAGTACCTAGAGCCTACTTAACGCTAGATTTTAACACTTACCTACTCTCTAAGAGTACTATACTCGACAATAAAGCTACTCTCTACTTAGTTAACTTAATAAGTCTTATAGAACTAGGCTCTTTTATAAAAGTAAAAGGCGTAAGCTACGTAGAAGTAAGTATATAAGCGTTTCTAATACTTAGTAAAAGTACTTAAGTCCTTAAGAACGCTCTAAATAGAGCTTATAGTAAGCGTATAGAAAATCTTATACTTTATAAAGTAGTAGTAGTTAAAGGATTTTATATTAATATAGTATCTAAAGCTTAATTATAGTAAGCTAGAGCTTAGTATTAAGGTTTTAACGCAACTCTAAGAGTAGGAACGCTAGTAGAGAGTATTATACTAGCGACGCTAATACGTAAATATAATCTTACTTTTATTAAATACAAGCCTATTACGTTTTATCTAACTATTATAAGCGTAACTTAAGGTAATTAAGTTAATTAATAGCTTAACTTATAGCGCACAATACCTAGAAGTAACTTAGAAGAGCTCTAGTATACTAGAGCTAGTTATCTTAGACTAGAAGTACTACGAGCGCTAGTAACAAGCGCAAGAAACGTACGTATTAATAGGATAGCGCGCATTAAGTACAAGTATTGCTTAATAGCTTACGCTAAGTAAGTTATCTTAAGGTAGCCTAGAGAGAAAGCCTTATACTTATACTAGCGAGTAGCGTAAGACCTATTTAATATACTTACTAGCTACTTTAGAGAAGTTTAGACTATACTACTTAAGTGCAAGTATAGTAGCAAGCTCTATACCTACCTATTACAAGGTAAAATACTCTAAGAGATAATAAAAGTATTTAAAAGCTTTATAAAGCTACTACTAACGTACTATAAGCTCTATACGTGCGTACTTTAGTAAGATAATAAAGTAGTAACGCTCTTATAGAGAGGTAAGACGCGCTTCTAGATTTAGGCTAAATAAGAAAGGATTATAGTTAAGAGCACTCTAGTATATACGTATAAGCTAAATAGAAGAGCTAAGAGAGCTAGTTAAGAAATAATAACGAAAGTAATTAAGATAAGGATAAGCGCTAACCTACTAGAAAGGCTCTAGCTAGAGATAGTAGAGGTAGCTATATAGCTATATAATATAAGCCTAAGCTACGCTTATAATATACAAGCTCCTAATATAGTACTTAATAGCTAGTTTAGATAGTACTTTAGATACTATTAGCTTAAGTAAGTAAGAGCTACTATAGTAGACCTTTAGCTAGATTAGAGTAGAGTATATGCTTATAGCTACTGCGCATATCTACTTAACAAGGAGTAAGTAGCTAGGCGTAACAAGAGAGGCTTTAAAATAAGCCCTTAGGGCTATATTAGATATCTAGTAGGATATAGAGCATCTAATATATATAGGATATAGGTCCTAGAATTAGATTAGGTAATTATAACGCGTAATATAATGTTTAATAAGTAGCTCTTCTATAATAAGAGGAGTAAAGCTTATTAAGAGCTCCTAAAGCTAGAGATTTAAAAACTCGTTAACGTATTATATAAAGACGTAACACGTAACGTAAGAGAGACCTAAGATAATATATATAACTAGCTCCGCGAAGTAGCTTAAATCCTAGAAAGCTACTAGTAAGGCGAGTACCTAGAGTAGAATCTAGGGGGTAGAGCTCTACGTAATACTAAAAGCTAGGCTAGCTAGCTAGCTATCTTAGTAGAATAAGGAGTAGACCTTATATAAGTAGTAAGCTTAGCTAGTAAACTATATAGAATCTATATAGAGTAACTTAAGCTTAGTAGCCTTTAAACTCTAGAGTAAATACTTAAACCTAGAAGAGTTTAGTATATAGGTGCTAATATTAATTATAGAAATTAATATAGCAAAGTATCTAAAAGCTCTTAGGAATTATAATTAACTAGAGAAGCGAGCGCCTTAGAGTAGCTAATAAATAAGAGTTCGAATCGAACTACTACTTATTAAACTACTTCTCTTTAAGTAGCTGTAGCTTCTATAGCTCTAAATAAAGTAGATACTATCTTTTATTAAGTAGCCGTATCTTATATAGCTCTAAATAATATAGTTAGAGCTTATTAGTAGCGTATATACTAGTAATAGCTAGCACTAACGTAATTAAGCTAAAGACTCTAAAATAACAAGCTAGATAATAGCGCTAGAAGCTTAAGCGCTTACTTATTATTATATAAACCTAAGTAGAGTAAATAGAGTAGTATACTAGATAAGCTACTCCTACAAGTACTAATAGACTATAACCTAAATATAGAGCTTACTATAGTAAACGCTATAATTATAGTAGCTACTTAGCTTAAGCTATAACTACAAGCTTATCTATATTAAAATAAGCTCTTACTACTACTATAAAATTAGAAGTACTTATATACGTACCTATATAGGTAGCTCTTTAAATAAGTAGCTTAGAAAGAGATTAATACGCTACTAGTAGCTAGCACCTAGGAGGAGATAGAGCGCTCGTAATTAAGCGATTAGCTACTACCTCTAAAGTAGGTTTTTACATACAAACTTAACTAAGATAGCTACTTTCTTAAGTATAAAGCTTAGATTATAGTACGTAGAGACCTCTAAATAATTAATTTAATATAATTAACTTACGCTACTACGTTAGTAGCGCGCTCGTTTTGAACCGCAATAGCGATTGCAGCTAAGTTTAACCTAGAAGTAGCTTAGTATAACGTTATTAGAGCTTTCCTCTACGTATATAGAGATTATTAACTAGTAGTTATCTACGAGCTCCTAGATAGGTTTAAAGTAGCTAGTAAGTGTATTAAGCTTAATTAAGCGCTATATAGCCTTAAAGACTTACTACTCCTTTAGTATAAGGAGCTCTTAAGAACGCTTAAATAAGCTAGTCTTATAGTCTTAAAAGAAGAGCTATACTTATTCTACGATAAGGAGCGTAAAATACTCTTTCTCTTCTACGTTAACAATATATTAGTAATATATTATAAAATCTACTAATTAGAAGCTTACTAAATTGTTAAGAGAATTAAACAAGCCTACAATATAGAAGACAAAGGCCTAGTAAGCTAGTTCCTAGGCGTACGAGTAATATAGAGTTAGCTAGATAGGACTATTACGCTCGTCTACAATAAGTATATTAATAAGATAGCGAAAAAGTTCGATTTTATAAGCTCTACAAGCTTTCTAGCAACTCTATTACTAGTAGAGGAGCTATAGCTAAGTAAAGGAGAGGCCTTAAAGTGTAAAATCAAGGACTATTAGGAGTAAGTAGGATCTATCTTGTATATAGTAATAATAGTGCAACTAGACGTTGTATTTATAGCTACTAAGCTCTCTTAATATCTTATAAATCTAAGCTAAAAGTATCTCGAAGTAGTAAACTAAGTTATTGTTTACTTGTATAGAACTTAGTACCTATTAGTCTAGTATAGTAAGTAGTAAGATAGCTAGTAGTAAGATAGTAAGTAGTAAGACACTAAGCTGCTTATATATAGAGATACGTTGTTTACTAACAATCTAGTAACGTACTACTTATCTTATAGCTATATTGTAATACTCTTTAGTAGAGTAGTAATATAGAAGGTAGTGTAACAAGCTATAGTAACTACTTCTACTACTAAAGCCAAGCTACTTGCGCTTAAGTACGTAAGTAAAGAGGTAATAGTACTAAAAAGGCTCTTTTAAGAGCTTATATTAGACCTAGGAGCTACTTAGATAATTTTCTATAATAATTAGTAAATAATTAGACTTGTTATAGGTAAAAATAAGAGAGTAATAATACGCTTACGTTACGTAGATATATAGAATATATAGCTAAGATAAGAGTACGCTAGAGGCTTATTTTAAGTTTCTTATATACTAACGAGCAAGATACTAGTAGATAGCCTAACTAAGCACCTCTTAGAGTAGTAGTTTAAGAGATTTAAAGCTTACCTTAACCTTAAAGATATATAAGCTAAGCTTAAGTTACAAAAATTATAAAAGTAGAGTATAGAGCTATAAAGAAGTCTTTAAATTAAAGCGCTAAAGCGTAGAGCTAAAGCTTAGAGCTAAGCTTAAAATAGAGTATCTATTTAAAATATAAGATTAATAAACTTATTAAGAAGCGCTCTTACGCGTAGATAATACGTAAAAGCCTCTTTAGCTTAAGTATTTCTAGCTAGTAGAGTAGTAATAGCTCTTATTATAAAGGTAGCGTTAGTAAGCGTAGTAGTAGTAAGATTATAGGTAGAGGTAAGAGTAGTAGTAGTAGTAGGCGTAGGTATAAGCGTAGGCTAAAGTAGAAGTAGAGGTAAGAGTAGTAGAAGAGTCTAAGGACCTAGAGTCTCCTCTACAACCTTACTAAGTAGTATATAGAAAGTCTTTTAGAGAGCCTTAAGCTCCCTCTCTAGAGCCTTATAGGCCTAGGTAGTAACAAAAGTAATAGTAGCGTAGCGAGTAATCTTAGGGCTATAATGCGAGTTAGTTAACTAATATTAGATAAAGAGCTAGAGTAGCTCTTAAAGTAGTAAATTAAAGAGCTAGAGTAAAATTTTTAAATTAACTTATATAAGAACGTAGCTATAGCTACTAGTAGTATAGCGTATATAACGCTAAACTCTCTCTTTAAAGGAGTTATAGTAGCTCCTATTAGAGTAGCCTACTAACACGCTATAAGCGTAGTAGAAGTAGAGCTCCTTATAGAGAGTACCTATAACTCCTTTAAGAGAGGAAGTATAAGAGAGTAAGAGTAAAGGCGTTTATAGTACTAGAGTCTTTTTAGTATACTTTTTCTTCTTCTTAGTAGTAGTAGTAGTAGTAGTAGTAGTAGTAGTAGTAGTAGCTTTAGAGGTAGTATAAGAGCAAGATATATAAGCGTAAGTAGCTTTCTTAGCTTTACTCTATAAGAACAAGTTAGTGTAATAATTACTAATATAAAAAGTAAGCTTTAAAAGCTTTAAAAATAGTAACTTACAATAGCTATAATAATAGTTACTAAAGAGTTTATAAGGCTAAGAAAACTCTAAATATACTACGCGTAGCGTACGAGCGCTTAGTACCTACGCATAAGCCTAAAATAAATAGAATTATAGGTAAAAGTATTTTTAACTAAGTTTAGATAACTACTACAAAACTTATTAAATAGCTCTACTGCGTAGCTTACTTAGAGAGTATATTATAAGTTAGAGCTTTGCTCTATATAATTTAAGTAAGCCTATAGTAGTAAGTAAGCTATATAAGCTATTTAAGCTACTCTACTATATATAAGTAGCCTAGCTTAGATAGCTCTTTAATTAATAATTATCTTTTACTTATTCCTAAGCTTATATCTTGTAATAAATAGTTTATATAGACTATAAGAATCTTATAAGATTTATAATAAATAAAAACTTATTATAATATTATATAAGATAGTAGAAATACTTATTAATATCTAATATTAAAATAATATATACTAAAATTAAAGATAATTAGGTTATATATACTTTAAGTAAAAGACTAAACTTATAAAAAAAAGTAAATACTATAAGTATAGTTCTAGTTAAGAATAAAAACGAATATTTAATTCTAAATATACTTAGAATAGCTATAATACTTAAGAGAAAAAGTAGTAAGCTAAATAAATAGATTTAAAAAGAAATATAAAAAGCTTCTAAAAAGTTAAAAAATATAAAAATATAAAAAAGATATATAAAAGTATATAAAAGAATATATATTCTAAGTAAAATATAAAAATTATTTATAAGATAGTTTTATAAACTACTAGTATATAGATACTAAAGTATTAATAAAATATTAGATAGGCTTCTAAGAGATTACTATATCTTAAGAGTAAGATAACTAGTAATAGAAGTACTAAGAGACTATACTAAATATTATAGAAATAAGTATAAAAGATACGTACTATATAGAATACTATAACTAGTTAAAATACTAGAATAACTCTAAGGAGTTATTATAATAGACTTTATTACTAAGTTACTTAAGCTAAAAGATTTAATATTAAGAGTTAAATATAATAGAATCCTAATAATAGTTAATAATCTTATAAAGTATATATACTTTAGACTATATAAAGAGAAAAGTAAGATAGAAGTTACTATATACTAAGTCTTAAAGACTATAATTAGCTAGTATAGTATACTAGATAAAATTATTATAGATAGAAATATAAGATTTATATAAAAACTATAGAGAATAATAATAGTAGTATTAGGAATTATATATTAAATATTAATAGTATACTATCTATATATAGATAGATAATTAGAATAAATAAATTAGATAGTAGAGTAATACTTAAGATACTATCTTAATTATAACTAAAATAATTAGGTATAATTACTACTTATAGTATAATTAGAATATAATAGTGTAAAAAACGTAGTAATAAAAGTATTACTTTTTTTCGCGAATTATAGATTTAACCTTAATATATACTAGATACTAAGATTTAAAGTATTATAGTTTCTAAGAAGAAAAAACTTTACTAATAAAATAAAAGAAATATATAATTAACTATAATAAGACGTAGAATTCCTATTAGATTAAATAGTAAAATACTATAATAAGAAATATTAAAAGAGACTCTAATTTAAAGAAAAGGAAAAAGTATAGTTAATATTAAGAAATATTAAAAGTAAATAATAAAGTTTAAAGCTAGATTAAATTAAGATAAAACTATATAAAGTAAAAAAAGAAATTACACTAGTTATATTTAAGTTAAAACTACTAGATAAGATAAGGATATACCTAATATTCTACGTAGTACTACTAGAAAAAGTACTATAAGAAGTAAAACTACTAGTATATAAAGTAGATATATATAGAGAATAAAAAGATTAAAAAGTTAAAAAAATCCTATAATATTAATTCTATAATAGAAAGAATTACTACTTAGTAAAATAGATAAGTATAAATAAAAAAGGGTAACTATAAAAAGATATATAAGAACTAGAAGATAACTTTAACTACTTTATAAAACTAAAAGAGTTCTAAATTTAAAACCTTCTAGAATACCTTATAGTAAACTAAGAAAGTCTATAATAATACTAGTAGATAGAAAAATATTAGAAGTAACTAATATAAGTAGAGTAGCCTCTATAAAAGTTTTAAAGTTAAGCTTAGACTCTAAGAAAGTAGCTTACTTAATAGACTTTATATTATTTAAGGTCTTTATCTTATAAAGATAAACTAAATAAGTATAATATTTTACTTATATACTTAGAATCTAATTATAGTCCTTTTTAGCTCCTATAATCTATATAGATAGTTTTTCTTAAGTATAGTTAAGAGCTCTTTTATTATAGATAAGTATAGATATATAAATAAGTATTATTAACTTATATTTTACTAGAGATACTTTAGAAAGATTATAAAATAAATAAGTATTAGGATAAATATATACTTTATAAGCCTTACTATACTTTAATAAAAAATAAACTAATTAAAAGTTTAAAAACTTATAATAAAAGTAAAAACTATTATAATACTATAACGTAATATATAATCTACTAATTAAAGATAGTAAAGAGTAAACTTAGTAAGTATAGAGAAAGAAGATAAAGAACTTAATATTAATAAAGAAACTAAATTAATAACTTTAGCTATAAGATAAAAAAATAAAATCTTACTAAAAAGAAAGAATAGTATTATAAGTATAACAAGAGCAATTAAGATAGAACTAATTAGTTTTAACTTAAGCGCTAATAAAGTATAAAATAAGTAAAGTAATAACTTAGATTAAGAATCTAACTATAACCTAAATATATAGTAGTAATCTATAAATATATATAATAGATTAAAGTATTCTATAGATATATATAATAGATTAGGATAATCTATAAGGTTATATAAATAGATTAGTAAAGATATATAATTAGTAGTAATATATATTATTAGGATAGTATTAGTAACTTAATTATTAACTACAAGCGATAATATATTAATATTATAAGAATTATTCTAATATTTATAGCCTATTACTTAATTATAATATAAGCTTTTGTTATTAACTTTTAATCTACTAATACTTCCTTATAGTAGTTACTTGTAGTTAATAATAGGTAACTTATTATAATAAAAGTTAGAGATAAAAGATTAGAAGCTAAAGATAAGCTACTTATAATATTAATAGGAAAAGAAATATTAATTAGTATAAATCCTAGAAGTCTCTTACTAGTAGTAATTAGTAAATTAATTAATCTTAGAAGAAAAAAGAAAAGATTAGAGCTTACTATATTAGATTATATATTACAACTATAATAAGAAAAAACTAGATAAAGCTAATTAGCCCTACTATAGAAGATAACAACGTATATAACCTATAGAGAAATAAACTTAATTAGGAAAGTAACTATAATAAAGATATAGAATAAATTTATAAATTTATAATCTTAGTAAATATAAAGTTATAAAGTAGACACGTAATAAATTTATAAATTTATAATCTTAGTAAATATAAAGTTATAAAGTTACTAAGAGAGTATAAGTATATAGTTAATAGAAATTTATATTATTAGGATAGTATTAGTAATATAATCTCTAACCTAGAACGCTAATACTTAATATTGTATATATAAATTAACTATTATTTATAGTTATTACTAATTATAATATAAGCTTTTATTATTATCTTCTAATCTCTTAATATACTAAAAGGGTTACTATAGTTAATAATAGGAGACCTATTATACTTTACTAATTTAGATATTAGGAGAAGTAAAGTATAAGTAATATATAGTCTAAGCTAATATAATAGTAGAAAGTTTAACTAAAAAAAGAGTTAAAGTACCTTTAAGTAGCTATAAATTAGATAATACTATATAGAAAGTAATTAAAATCTACCTAAATAACCTAATTACTAAGAAAGAAGATATAAAACTAGTAATTAATACTTTAGAGATATAGAATAAGGAACTCTAAAACTATACTAAATAAAATAAAGTCTAGATTAAAGCTATTATTAAAGGATAGAACTAGATAGAATAAATTACCTAGAGACTAGAAATAAGTATAATAAAGAAACTACCTAAGATACTTATACTTAAGAAGTTTAATAGAATAAGAGAGAAGTTAAGACCTTTTATAGTAGTAGTATAACTTTAGATTAATATATATATACTATACTTTAATAGAGAAGATAAGAAGGTAATATATATTAGAATATACCTTAAAGAAGATATAATAAAATAGTTTAAATCTTACTAGATAAACTATATAATATACGCTCTAGGAATATAAAAAGATAAAACTAGAGCTATTTTTAAAAGTTATAAATACTTTACTAAATAAATAAAAGTAGTATTTAGGGATATAGATATTACTTAATAAGCTAAAGAAAAGCTTAAGAGGCTTATATAATATAAAAGTATTCCTAAGTATATATTATAATTTAAATAACTAATATAAAATATAGAATAGAATAAGGTATCCTAAATATTATAATAATAATAAAGATTAAATTTAAAAATCTAATATAAAATAATATATATAGAAAGACTAAGGATACTAAAGGTCTTAAAATAATAGGTAATATAAATTAATAATAATCTTTAAGAATAGACGAAGAATAAATATAGAAGATAACCTAGAAACTAGGATACTAGGGACTCTATAATCCTTAATACTAATAAGGATAAAAAAAAGAAGAAAAGTAAAGACTTTACGTACTTTAGTTATAGTAAAAAAGGCTACTACTTAAAAGATTATTAGTTAAAATAAAGAAAGAATATAGTATATTATAAATATAAGAAGCTAAAATACTTTATAAAAGATTATAAAAGTAAAGACCTTAAGAAAAATAAAGAAGCTTAATTAAAAATAACTAAAAGTAAGAAAGAAGTACTAAAAGTATAAGCTAAACCTTAAGAGAAAGTAGCTAGAAGTAAAGTCCTATAATATATAATACTTTATTAAACCTTTTATTATAAGAATAACTACTATATATATCTTTTTAGAAAATAAAGAGTAAGATAGTTCTTATAGAAAAATAGAGTAGTAGTAATAAAAGAAAAAAGAATAAAAGTATAGCTAAAAGATATAGTATATATAATAGACCTACTAATAGAAGACTTAGAAAGAGAAGAGCTCTAGATTCTATTAATCTAGGCTAAAGGACTAGTACTAAATAAAGAGCCTACTATAGCTTTCTCTTAAAAATAGTAAGAAAGTAAGAAATAGATTAATATAAAAGATATAGAATATACCTAGTTAAAGATATATAGCTATAATAGCTATATAATAATAGATATAAAAGAATAAAATAAAGAATAGAAGTTTATTTAGAAATACTTACTAGTTATAAGTATAAAAGAAGTATATAAAGACTAAAAAGAATATAACTCTAAAGTAATAAAGTTTATAATATTCTAATAATAGATAAAGTAATATATAGTTATAGTAAGAAGAATACGTATATAAAGAGAATAGTAATACCTTATAAAAAAGTATAATAGATTAATAAAGCCTATATACTAAGAGTACTAATAGTATACTATATCCTAATAACTATAATACCTAAGAAGAATAAATACTAGGTAGGAGATAATAAAAAAATAGATCTAGAATATCTAGTATATATTAAAATATTATAGATATTATACCTAGATACAAATTACTATATATATAGAGAATCTAAAGTATATAACTATATATAGCTAGTATAAAGAAAAGGCTATAACTATATAAATATAATTATAAGAAAAGATATCTAAGGCTAGAAAATAGTTAGAATACTTAATAAAGAATATATAATAATTAGACTAGGCTAGAAACTATTAAAGGAATATATTTAAAGAAAACTATAGTATAAGTATATATATAATAAATATCTAAAATACAAAAACTATAAATATAAAATAAGATAGTAGCCTTAAAAGGATAGATAATTTAAAAAAAAACCTAAGTAAAAAAACTATAAAGTATAAGAAGCCTATAGGTTATAAAAATAAGTATATACTAAAGAACAAAAGTATAAATAATAATTAATAGTAGAGCTATAAGAAACTTTATATCTAAGAAGTTTATAGAAAACTAAGGAATAAACTAAATAATAAAGAAATACTCTTAATAACTTAGTATAATTAAAAGAAAACTATTCTAGGAACTTATATAGTTTAAAACAATACCTTCTACTTTAAAATTAGAAGAACTAGAAGTTAAAAATATAGTTATAGATATAATAATAATTAATAATAAATAAGAAATTATACTAAGAATACTATAGTTATAAATAACTAATCTAAGAATTAATTAAAGAATAGATAAGATTACCTACTCTAAAAAAGATATATTAAAAGCTAATATAACTATATATAAAGGAGAATTCCTAGAAAAATACAAGAAATAAGAAAAATAACTTATAGAACCTAAAGACTACCTTCTAGAATACTAACTATAGGACTTAGTAATAAAACTAGAAGAAAAAAAGAACGTAAGATAGAGTCTAGTATACTAAAAAACTAAAGAAAAATCTAAGATTAAATAAACGTTTATATAGAACGCGCTAAAAAAAGGATAGAAATAAGAATTTTAATCTTTAGTAGTATATAGATATATCTTTATAAATAAAAAAAGAATAAAAGATAAATATAATTATAGATAAAAACTAATACCTACTACTACGTATAGATAAGAAATAAAATAAGCTACAAAAAGTATAAATCTTTATAAAATTAGATATCTAGAATACTTACTATTAGATTAGAAATAAAAAAAGTAATAAATAGGAAATAGTATTTTAAATACAATATAAACTATTTAAATATATAGTTATAATTTTTAGATTAATAAATATACTAGTAGTATTTTAAAAAAGAATTAATAAAGTACTAAGAGAATACTTAGATGTATTTATATTTATATACCTAGATAATATCCTTATATTTTTAGAATTAGAAGAAGAATATATATAATACGTATATAAAGTACTAGAAAAGTTAGTAAAAAATTAACTATTTCTTAAAATAGGAAAATATAAATTCTATATAAAGAAAATAGATTTTTTAGGGTTTATTATTAAACTAGAGAAAATTAAGATTAATCTAGGAAAAATTAAAGAAATTAAAGAATAGCTAATACCTAAGAACCTATAAGAAGTATAATAGTTTTATAGACTAGTAAACTTTTATAGAAAACTTATAGTAAGATAGTTTAAAGAAATAGAGCTAATTATAAGACTTATAAAAAAGGATATACTATTTAAGTAGATAGAAGAATATAAAAAGGTATTTAATAATATTAAATAAAAGTTTATAGAAAACCTAGTTATTAGAATATCTAACTTAGAACTACTAGTAATAGTAAAAATAGATATATTAAACTTAGTCTATAGAATAGTACTAATATAAGAAGACTAGACCTTAAAATAAGAATACTTAGTTAAATACTTTACTAAGAAAATAAAACTAGTAGAACTAAACTACCTAATCTATAATAAAGAGATACTAGTAATCTATAAAGTATTTAAGTAATAAAGAGTATATTTATAAATAGTAAAATATTAAATAAAGGTCTATATAGACTATAAGAATCTTATAAGATTTATACTAAATAAGAACTTATTATAATACTATATAAGATAGTAAGAATACTTATTAATATTTAACTTTAATATTATATATACTAAAAAGAAAAATAATTAATTTATAAACGCCTTTAGTAGAAAACTAGATTTATAAAAAGAAGTAAATACTACTAGTATAGTTTTAGTTAAGAATAACAAAGGGTACTTAGTTCTAAATATACCTAAAATAGCTATAATACTTAAGAGATAGAGTAGTAAGCTAGATAAATAGATTTAGAAAGAAATAGAAAAAGCTTTTAAAGAAATAAAGAAACTTAAAACCTAAAAAAGACTTATAAAAGTATATAGAAGAATATATATTCTAAATAAGATATAGAGAGAATTTATATAATAATTCTTTAAACTACTAGTATATAGATATTAAGGAATTAATAAAATATTAGATAGATTACTAAAAGACTATTATATTCTAAAAGTAAGATAACTAGTAATAGAAGTACTCTAAGAATATATAAAGTACTATAAAAATAAATATAGCTAATACGCGCTATATAGAATATTATAACTAGTTAAAGTACTAAAATAACTATAAGGAGTTATTATAATAAACTTTATTACAAAATTACTTAAGTTAAAAGACTTAATATTAGGAGTTAAGTATAATAGAATTCTAATAATAGTAGATAAACTTATAAAGTATTTATACTTTAGACTATATAAAAAAAAAAGTAAAATAGAAGTTACTATATATTAGGTTCTAAGAACTATAATTAGCTAGTATAGTATCCTAGACAAGATTATTATAGATAGAGACGTAAGATTTATATTAAAACTATAAGGAATAATAATAGTATAAATAGGAATATAGTATTAAATATTAATAGTATACTACTTATAGATAGATAGATAATTAGAATAAATAAATTAGATAGTAGAATAGTACCTAAGATACTACTTTAACTATAATTAGAATAATTAGGTATAATTACTACTTATAGTATAGCTAGTATATAATAGCGTAAAGAATATAGTAATAAAAGTATTACCTTTTTTTATATACTATAGATTTAACCTAAATACTTACTAGATACTAAAAAATATAGAATCTTAGACTTTAAGAGGAGAAAGCTTTATAAATAGATTAAAAGAAATATATAATTAATTAAGATAGAATATAGAATTCCTATAAGATTATATAGTAAAGTACTATAATAAAAAATACTAAAAAAGACTTTAATTTAAAAAAAGAAAAAAGTATAGTTAGTATAAAGAAATATTAAAAGTAAATAACTAAGTATAAAGCTAGATTACGTTAAAATTAGACTATATAAAGTTAAGAAGAAAGTTATACTAGTTATATTTAAACTAAGACTACTAAGTAAAATAAAGATATACTTAATATTCTATATAGTACTACTAGAAAAAGTACTATAAGATATAAAACTACTAGTATACAAAGTAGATATATATAGAGAATAAGAAGAATAAGAAGTTAAAAGAATTCTAGTATACTAGTTCTAAAATAGAAGAAACTACTACTTAGTAGAATAGATAAGTACTAACAAGAAAGGCTAACTATAGGAAGAAATATAAGAACTAGAAGATAACCTTAATTACTTTAAGAAACTAGAAGAGTTCTAAAGTTAAAACTTTCTAAATTACTATATAGTAAACTAAGAAAATTTATAATACTACTAATAGATAGAGAGATAATAAGAGCGCTTAATAAGATAGAAACTAGAGTAGCTTTTACTACGTTATCTAAATTTAACTTAGCTTCTATTTTATAAAACTATTTAGATAACTTAGTATTATTATAAGCCTTTAATTTATAAAGATACTTAATATAAAAATAAAGCTCTACTAGCTAATAAAGAGTTAACTTATACTTAGCTTTAGCTATAGTAAGCTATAATAATAATTTCTCTTAAGCTCTATTAATAGCTTACTTTATATAACTTAGTAGAAAGAAACTATATAGAAATTAAATACTTATACTCTATAAGAGAAATACCTAAAGAAATATACTTATACTAGATATTTATAAGAATATATTTATTATAATATTTACTATCCTTTAAAGATATAAGATATAAAAGGCTTAACAAAGTATAATAATAATAAAAAAATATCTTAACTCTATTATAAATAATATAAGCTATAAAAAGAAGTTTATTATACTAGATATAAGATAATATAAATAGTAATAAAGAGCTAATAATTAATAAAGATATAGGATTAATAACTTTAGCTCTAGAGTAGAAGAATAAGAACCTACTTAAAAGAGGAGATAGTATTACAACTATAACAAAGGAAAACTAAATAGAGCTAATTAGCTCTACTATAGAAGATAATAACGTATATAACTTATAAAGAAATAAACTTAATTAAGAAACTAATTATAATAAAGATATATAATAAATTTATAAATTTACAATCTTAGTAAATACAAAGTTATAAAGTTACTAAGAAAGTATAAGTATATAGTTAATAGAAATATATATTATTAGGATAGTATTAGTAATCTAATCTCTAACCTAGAATAGTAATACTTAATATTATATACACAAATTAACTATTATTTATAGTTATTACTAATTATAATATAAGCTTTTGTTATTATCTCCTAATCTCCTAATATACTAGAAGGGTTACTATAGTCGATAATAGGAGACCTATTATATTATAGCTAAAAGTTTTTAGTAAATTTTTAATAAATTATTTAGATAAAAGCTAAGTAAAAGTAGAGTTTAATATACTCTAAGTATATAGATTATAATCTATATAGCTTAACTAATTATAAATTAAGCTAAGAGTATAGAATAATAATACTTAACTTTAAAGTAAATAATAGTAAAAAGTATAATTAATACTTAAACGCTTTAATCCTAGGGGGTATATAGTAGAAAAATAGTACTAAATAGAGGATTATATAATCCTTAAGTATATAAAGTTAATTGTATATATCTTTATACTTAGATAGTAGTTTAATTAACTTCTTACTTATATAAAGATTATTCTTTACACTTCTATTTTCTATTATAGTAACTAATATTAAGAAAGTTTTAAAAAATATTTAGTATTAGTAAAGTTATACTACTTTAAAGTTCTTAATTTTACTAGTAAAACTAGGGCGTTAGGCTGTCTAGGGCGTTTGGGGGTAATCCTTAGTACCTGAATGGTAGAGAGCAGAGTTCTAACTTGCGACAGCAATCAATTAACTGTTTACTCAACCCAATCTTTTTACCCCTGAAATCCGACACTTGAAGGCATATATCTAGACGTTAGAGGTATAGTCTACTATTAGGGCGACTATCGAGGTAAGTAATTACCGCGCTGTTGTAAGTAAGAGACTTCTAAGCCTCCTAAGCTCTATTACTACTTCTAGGCCCTTTACGGCTGCTCTTGCGATATGTTTTTAGTACTTAAGCTTAGCGTCCATAAGTACTCCAAGTATCTTGACGTAGTCCTTAGGTAGCACGCTTTACCCCTTGATAATAAAGGGTTCCGTAGCACTCTTGTACGATTTACGGGTGAAGTAGATAATTACCGTCTTTTCCGCTTCAAATGTTGCACTACTTCTCCTTTCCCATTCTAACGCATCGCTTATAATAGCTTCGATCCCTTCCCTAGTGCTTTGGGCCGTAGGCCCCGTGACCCATGCGGTGAAGTCATCGATGAAGGCTATCGCACCTCCGTGGCTATCGATACGTCGTTGTACCAGCGCTGTTTCCAAACTTCCGATGCCGTCGCTGCGATTGGCCCTCTGATGTGTTTCAACCACGTCGCATCACCATCTGGTAAGCGCCCTTTTGCTGCACCGCCTACATACTTGCCGAGGCATCCTTGGAAGTGCTTCTGCATTTCCTGACTGTTTTGTGGGCACCCCTCGCCCTCGCTTGTGAACTGCGGCTCTCATCTTGTGGCTGATTCGCTGACACGCAAATGAGCCCTACCGAATCCATCGCCTGTCGTGATGGTAGCCTCCGATTCGCATACGAGTTTCAACGTCGAATTCCCTTCTGCGACTAGCCTGTTTGAAGAGCTTCAGTGGAGATCCTTGCTATTGTTGGAAGACTGTCTTGGAGGAAGAGTGTGCTCAATGGCGATCCAGTCTCCCCGGCTGCCAACACCCCTACCCCAGGAAACATGACGCCTAGCAGGTTTCGCAGACGCCCGCTTCCGTCAAGCACTATGACCGGACGCGTTGAATATATCAGACCTGCCGACGCACCATCCTCGGCCCAAGACGTACCACAGGTTGAATGCTATCTTCTGTGGCCGGCCACTTTGTCCTTTCCGTTGCAGGTTTTTGAGATACCCCTTCATAATGTTTGCCCTAAAAACGGTCTGGTACCTGCCATCTGCGCTTCTGCTGGTTACTTTTCTTCTCCACGCCTCGATCGGGCTGTGGCTCAATGAGTGGATATCGAGTGGTTACTACTATCGGTCGCCACATGCATTGGACAGCATTCTCGCGCCAGAGACCATCGATGCGCTTTACGACGATGAGCGCCTGCATCGCGCGCTGGTTTCGTTGACAGAGGCTGTCACGAAGGCATCGGCCAACTATGGTGAGACCTTCAACTCGAAAGGGCTTCAGGATTTCGGGAAGCATCTTGAGGACGAAGTCGAGCGAATAAAAACTACGCGGATCTCAAGGAAGAAGAGGGGGTTTCTTGAGGACCTGGGAAACCTTGTGACGGGAGGTTCAAGCAATGGGAAGCAGGGTGGAGGCAACATACTGCCATCTCTAGGGAGCTTGCTCGGCGGGAACAGTACCGAAGGTCTTGGTGGCCTTCTCTCTCAGGGTCTTACCGGGATCGTCGGCGGTCTTGCGATGCCAGCGTTCTTTCTCGGCATCGGTCTCGGGTAGGTTGCGCACCCTATTTAAGGAAAGTCTAACTAATCATTGATAGAATGGGAGCAGGGACCGGACTCAATCTCACCAATGAGGCGGAGTCGAAGGCTATCGCAACAAGAGTCGCCTCATCTATGGGCCAACAGCCTACAGGATTCAACCTCGTGGCACAAAACCTTGGATCAGGTCTATCTGCGCAGCTTGTGCCCACGCTCGGCAACACCACCACAAGCATTCCTATAGGTCTCGCCGCTTTTGCACTTGCCCAGGGCATCGGACAAGGAACCGCCAGCGGCCTCAATCTTACGCAGGAGAAATTCGAGCCCAAGAACGCCTCGGACATCATGGGGATCGCTAGCAATTTCGGCCTTGGAATTGCAACTCCCATAGCCTCGAACATCGACGTCAACAAGCTGGTAAATCAAGCTGGCGCAGGTGGCCAAAAGATCATGGCGCAGATACCGCAAATTGCAGCGGCCGCCGGTCAGGGCCTGGGAGTAGGAGCGAGTAAGGGACTGGGCCTCATGAAGCCAAAAATGACTGGCGGCAGCCCGTTTAGAAAACGGCAGTCACCGGCAGATCCCAATCAAGTCGACATCCCAGGAGCCGTCGGCAACTTCACGCTCGGACTCAGTGAATCATTCCTTGGATCCTCCGATCTCAGCAAGTTCTTCGGTTCCGTAGCCCCTGGTGGTTTGAACTTCAATCTGGACGCCACTGGGCTTATTTCACTCGCCTCAGGTGCTGGAAAGGGCGCTGGAGAAGGGCTCGCCATTGGACTGAACATGACGGCCGCTGTCAATGGAGCGATAACGAGTCCGGTAACTGGTAGCAATGGCATCAATCAGGCGCAAGAGCAGATTGCTGAGGGATTTGTTAAAGGGCTCGTGGCGGGATTCCTTCAAAATGATGGTGCGGCGGTTTTACGCAACGCCATAACGTCAGGATCAGGTGGATTGACCAAAAACGTTGACTTGGCTAAAGCTGCCGAAGGCGCAGCAAGAGGACTCGTCGAAGGAAGCGTGAACGCGTTCTCCCAGGCTGGAGGCATCCAGAAAGCTTTGAGTGGCGATTTTCCGAAAGAGCTGGCGATGAACCTCCCTTCTCTGCCTCCAACTGCCTTCAATGACTCCCTCAACGGCTCCGCCGTTGCATTCACAAGAGGGCTTTCCGGAGAGGGAATACTGCTCTTTGTTCAATTGGTGAATATGGGCAAGAACGGCTCCGCTCCTTCGCCGTTCAAGCGCAGCATCGATGAAACGGGAGTAGGCAAGGCGTCCGCATCCCTCTAGATATGGTCTTCTAACTGCTATCAGTTTCCTACAATCATATGAGCCGTCGTGCCGACAACTCATCAACGCCACTAGCGATTGACGGTCCGACGCTTCAGGGTATTCTGCAGTTTGGGACAAACACCATAACCTGCCAAGGCTTTGGCGGTTTGGCGGCACTTGCGCTAGGTATCATGAACAGCCCCACCCTGAAAACGAATGCAAAGAAGATGCAGAATTCGCCTCCGCTCGATAACTCGACACTTGCGGCGCTCCCCAAGGATCCCGTCACTATCACGTCTGAAGGCAATAAGTTCACGATCAAGATCCAAGAGACAACCGTTACCATCAACGATCTAAAGGTTGTGCCGTTCGCGGTTCTGACTGTGCTACATGGTAGGATTCACATCACTTTTTGATAGATCCAGCTGACATGTTTAGTCGTATTTACAACCATCGCCTTCGTCTACGCTCTACCAGCATATGTAGCCCTCGGCGCATTGTACCGAATTTCCGTCATGGTCGGCCTTCCCTTCAACGAAGCCAAGAATAAGAAATGGAGGAACATCATCCTGCTCGGCATCTTTACTCCTACCGCGATGGTGGGAATCATCCTGGGCATTGTCGGGATGGGAACAGCGCCGCATTTCCGCACCGTCCATGGCGTACGTATCCCCCTTAATAATCCCACACTGCATGATCTAACGCGAGCAAGATATTCGGCCTCATAACATTGTTCTTCCTCATCCCAACAGTCGTAACCAGCTACATGCGCCTCCGAACCGCCGCGCCCCCTCCCCCTCCATCCGCATTCGTCGGCATCAAACAAGTCCCCAAGCTCTTCAAAGGCCCGCACAAAATCCACATCATCAGCGCCTTCTTCGTCCAGCAGGCCCTCCCCTTCGGCATGGTCGCCTGGATCCAAGGCTTCTCCGAGCTCCGCTCCATATCCCTCTGCGTCATCGACGCCATCCTCACAGCACCCACCGTCGTCGGCCTCGTAATTCTCGTCCTCTTCTTGCAAGTGAGCGCCATGGCGCTGCTCGGCCTCCGCGCCTACCTCGAACAACGCATCGCCAAGAACGAGAAGGGAGGCGCAGCGGGCACAGGTAGCGTCGAGAAGGGCGGCGGTCTAGGCCGCAGCGACACCATCCGCACCTTTGGCTCCGACCGCGCAGCCAGCCCCGAGCGCCCGCTGCCAGCCGAGCGTAAGACCACCGATTTGCTCGGCCGTGAAGACAGCAAGATTGGATGGCCGTCTGACGTGCGCAAGTTCGGCGACGAGGAGCTGCTGCCGGGGCGCGTCTCGCCTGCAGGCTCTAATCCCTTCGTCGACTCCAAGGAGGCCGCGCTGGTCTCCCCTCGCGTCTACAACACGAAGCTTGGCGGCTTCGATGACGATAGATCGCCCGCGTTCCCTCCCAGAGCACCCAATCTGGTAGCTGCGAGTCGCGCTGACGGTGAGTTGAGGCCTTCGAGCGAAATCGATCCCCAAAGCCGCTTTGTGGGCTATGCTGCACCGCCTTTGCCGGGATAGGATTAGAGTCGGACGCCGGGACTGCAGCGGTATGAAAGTTTCTCGCGGCTGCTGAATGCGAGGCAGAGTGGGGAGGATGTGCGGATTGGATATGGGAGCACGAATCAGGCGAGGCCACGGGAAGGTGGTAATGTCTATGGCTATGGCGGACAGGGGAATGGACGATAGGAGCCAGGGATCGCTATGTGCATACGGGGACGTTGCATTCGCTTGTATAATATTCTTTCCGATGTTTGATATCTCTGTCCTTGTCACCGTGCTGACTGCTGGTCGGTTTGGCCATGTATTTATCCTTATTATGATCCTTGATGCGACCGATTGATTCTCACCTTGTATCGATTCTCTTCACCGCTACGTGATCTCCGCCATCTAGTACCGTGCGATATTTAGTATACTTTGATGCAGTATGAAAGGGCGCAGCATTGCCCCCTAAATTCACGTGAAGCACCAAAGGGGATATCTTCTGGTAGGAGAAGTAGTGTTGTTAGTCGACAGGAGTCTACATCTATCAGATTTGACCGTCACTTGATGCTCGGACGATCAACTGGAGTATGTAATAAATGTATGTGATAAATGTGATTGTATTGAGTTGATGGATTTGATGATTGATTATTGACGTTCTTGATTGACGATGATGGAGGTGTCTTGTTCTCCTATCTCAGCTTGCTGCGAGGTTAGCCGCTCGCGTTATTACGCTAGCTAACCGAGCCAATTAGTAGATTCTATATACCCCTAAGCTAGCTTATCTAATATAACGTATCTTATTACTACTAAGGCTAAATTACTAGATAGGCTACTCTACCTAATATAAGCTATCTCTATAATTAATTATACTATAATAATATATTAAATTAGCTAAATTTTAATAAAGAAATAAATTATATAGATTTATTATAATAAAAGTTCTTAGAATCTTTAAAATATTTTAGAATTTCTAAGATCTTAAAAAACTCTAATACTAGTTTAGAGTAAAGCTAATATACTAGTAAACTTTATATTATATAGTTATAAAAAAGTTATTTTTTATATTTTATATTATAAACTTACTAAAATTATAAACTTATTAATATATAACTACTTTTTTACTTTAAGTTAGTACTTAGTACTTACTTAAATAGCTATATCTACTATTTACTTTTTTTAATTAATTATTAAAACTACTTTAGTAAGTTATTTTATATAAAGTTTACTTTATATAATAGTAAATTTTAATAAGTATTTTTATAACCTAAAGCTATACTAGTAGCTTTTTTACTTATACTAAAGTTACTATAAAATAGCTAATTATAGCTAACTTTTAATTATATTTAGTAAGCTAAAAAAAACTATACTACTAAGAATTAGATTTTACTTTAGTTATAGTATAATAAGTAAGTTTTTAAGTTTACTATATTATAGTTTTAATTAAAGTTTTTTATACTTTCTTTTTACTAGTACTAGTACTAATATTTTAAAAAAATATATATACTAAAAAAAAGTAGTTTAACTACTTTATAAGTTATAAAGCTTTAGCTTATATTTACTATATATACTTAAGTAAAAGTATACTTATACTAAGTATTAAACTTTAGTAGTAGTACTAATAAAAAAAAAAACTCTTAAACTTATATTAAATAGTAGTACTTAATTTATAAATACTAAGTAATTAAGTACTTTAAAATCTATTAAAACTTTTACTAGTTAGTACTAAAAATCTAAATTTTTATAAACTAATAGCTAAATATACTAATATAGTATATAACTACTATAACTTAACTTATTATACTATAACTTAACTTATTATACTATAATATAGTTATATAAAAACTTTTATCTTTTTAAAAGCTAGTATTTTAAACTAAAATAATTTTAGTTTATAACTTTTTTTTTACTTATACTAAGTATACTTATAAAATAAAAATATAATCTAAATAGTAAAATATAAATTTAGTAAAAAATAAAAAATTAAATTTAAAGCTATTATACTATATACTAAAACTAAGTTTTAAATAAAATAAACTTAAAAACTTACTATATAAACTACTTTAATAAAAAAAGTACTAAGAAACTTTTAATAATATTTTAAAATATCTTTATTAAAAAAAAAAAAGTAATAAACTCTAAATTTTTTATTTAGCTAAAAGTACTTAGTAAACTAAATTTTTAACTTAATATAATTTCTTAATAAGTACTAAGTACTTTCTTAGCTAATAGCTTTATAATAGACTTAGCTACTTTTAACTAACTTATTATAGAAAAATTTAACTTAGATATAAACTTTACTTTTTTTAACTAAAGTAGCTCTTTAAATTATAAACTAGGTACTAAAGTTTTTTTTAATTACTAGACTATATTAAATAACTTAATTAATAATACTTAACTAAATATTAACTAACTATTATTACTCTAGCTTATATTTAAGCTTAAGAACTTAAAAAAGTTAAAAAATAACTTACTATTAAAAACTATAATTAAAAAAAACTTTCTACTAAAAATAGTTTTTATATTTTAAAATAAACTTAAAAAATTACTTACTAAGTTTACTAACTTTTATCTTTTATTTTATATTTTATTAATAACTTTATACTAAAGAATTAAAGATAATAAACTTAGTAATTACTTATATTTTAAAAAATTTACTTTAGCTAAAATAGTATTATACTTAGTAGTTATAAATATATAGATATAAAATATAATTAATATAGTAAATAAATAAAACTAGAAGTTTATAGTTAAAGTAAAAAGATTAAATAAATAACTTTTTTAATAAAATAACTAATTAGCTAAATATTAAAAATACTTAAAATTATTACTACTAAACTATAACTATATTATAAAGTAATATAATACTTTAAGCTAAATAGTTACTTAGTATAAAGCTTTATAAAAAAAGTTATAGTAAAATATAACTACTTATATAAAGTAGTAATTTACTAAGAAAATCTAATAACTAAATAAACTAAGCTAAAAACTTTTAACTTTAATATACTAGTATAAAAAGATATAAAACTACTTTATACTAAAATCTTATTATAAAGCTAGTAACTTAGCTTCTTTAAAAAAAAGTTTAAACTTTAAGTACTAGTAGTAAGCTACTATATCTTTAATAGAGAAGAGTTTACTTTAATTTTTTTTAACTAGTATCTAAAAGCTAGCTTTTAACTCTTACTAGTATAAAAAAGAAATAAAGCTAATTTATAAAATATTTATAATTTTTAGTATAAAATACTATATAAATAATATATCTTTTATTTAGTTTATATATAATTACTTTATTACTAATAAAAATATATTAGCTTATAAACTTAAGCTATTATTATTATATATTACTATATAAAATTAGCTTAATTATACTAAAAAGAATTTATATATTTTTTTTTACTTTTCTACTAATTTATTAATATAAATATAATAAAATAAAATAAAGTATATTATAAAACTTTAAAAATAGCTAAATTTAAACTAAATTTACTAATTTATAAAACTACTTAGTTAGTAAAAGCTAAATTCTTTTCTAAATTTAATAATATTAGTATTAAACTATAATATATTTTATAACTATATAATATTTACATTTAAAAAAAGCTATAACTTTAGCTTAAAAAAGCTACTAGTACTACTTCTAGTATTTATTATAGCTTTACTAATTTTTAAAAAAAAAATTTAATTCTAAAAAATAAAGTAAATAATATAGTTTATAAGTAAGTAAGTACTTTACTAACTTTATATATTTATTTATGTATATAACTTAATAATATAGTAAAGTAGTATAGATATATTAATATATAAAATTAAGTAGTATCTAGTATACTATTTTTATATATATATAAGTTATACCTAGTTTTTTATACTTTTTATAGTATATATAAGCTTAGTAACTTAAGCTTAATTACTTTCTATCTTAATACTATTTACTAACTTAATACTATATAGCCTCTTTCTAAGTAAGTATATATATTTTTTTATTAAGACTTCTTATATCTAAATCTACTTTTTTTTCTATTATCTATACTTACTAGCTACTTTATTAGCTTTCTTAAAACTAAAAATCTAATTATATATTACTTTAGCTAATAGTATTATTTTATAAGCTCTTTTTTTAAGTTAATTAATTATAATAATAATTAGTACTAGTAATAAGCTTTTATACTAGTATATATACTTATATATAAGTATTAACTAAGCTTTTAGCTTATATATATTACTTAGTATATAAAGTACTTAAAAAACTTTTAGTAAAGTAGCTAGAGTAATTATATAGAGCTAAATATTAAGTTTTAAAATAACTACTTCTAGCTAAAGTAAAATAAAACTAGAAGTTTAAAAAGCTAAGTAAATATTTACTTTTATAAAGGCTTAGTTAAAACTATATAAAAAGCTAGTAAGAATTTAAGTTTAGTAATATAATTAATATAGTTCTAGATTAAGCTTTTAACTAAATAGCTATATACTTTCTTTAATAAAAAGAAGTAGCTAATATTAAGAAGTTAAAGTAAGTAAATTAAGTAAGCTAGTATATAAAGTATATAGATATTATTCTCTTAATAGATTTTATAGAATTTAAGAGTATTGTAGCTTCTATAACTATTAAGTATAAGTAGCTAATATATACTAACTACTTAGTTCTTTATATACTTATTAAAGTACTTAAGCTAGTTAAAAGTTATTTTATTTATTATCTACTTATTTTTACTAATTATAATAGCTTAGTCTTATAAAATATAGTCTTCTTATACTAAGTAGTAATATAGTATTTACTAGTAATAATAAAAAATAGTAAGACTATCTAGCTAGAAGTATTAGTTACCTAGCTAAATAGCTTTTAGCTAGCTTTTTTTCTTTAACTAAGTAATAATAAGTTAAGTCTAGATCTTACTTATTATAAACCTAACCTTATTAAAGTTATAGATATCTTAATTAACTCTCTTTTATATAGCTTTTATATACTATACTAGCTTAAACTAGTAACTTATAGTAGTTAAATCTTTATATAAAACTTACTACCTATTATATATATAATTAAAATACGTTATAAAAATATTTATATACTTAATAAAGTTATATACTTAGTAAATACTAATAAAGCTACTTTTATACTAAGTAAGTAGTTTATTAGCTATCTTATATATAGTAGCTAGAGTTAGAGTAAACTTATAAGAATTTAGATTAAAAATATAATTAACTATTACTTTTTCTTCTAACTAGCTAAGCTTTTATAAGTTAGGCTAGTAATTATATTAGGTAAAGATACTAGTACGTATAATAAGCTTATAAATAATAAGAAGATATCTTATAATATCTTAATAGTATTACTTATAGTTAATAATTAAATTACTAATACTATCTTAATAATATATATTACTACTAACTATATATTATAACTAATCTATTTATATAGCCTTATAGATTACCTTACTCTATTATATATATTTATAGATTACTTTACTCTATTATATATATTTTTAGATTACTTTAATCTATTATATATATTTATAGATTACTACTATATATTTAAGATATAATTTATTTTCTAATCTAAGTTATTACTTTACTTATCTTATACTTTATTAGTACTTAAGTTAAAACTAATTAGCTCTATTTTAATTTCTTTTATTACGCTAATAATATTATTCTTTCCTTTAAGTAGGTTCTTATTTCTTTACCTTAGAGCTAAAGTTATTAATCTAGTCTCTTTATTAATATTAAGTTCCTTATCTTCTTTCTTTATACTTACTAAGTTAACCTTTTAGTATCTTTAATTAGTAGATTATATATAATACTATAGTATTATAATATTTTTTTATTCTTATTAAAAGTTTTTAAACTCTTAATTAGTTTATCTTTCTTTAAAAGATAGTAAGGCTTATAAGGTATATATTTATACTAATACTTATTTATTTTATAATCTTTCTAGTATATCTTTAGTAAAATATAGGTTAATAATACTTATTTATATATTTTTATTTATTTATAATAGAGAGAGCTATTAACTATACTTAAAAAAAAAATCTATATAGATTATAGAGGCTAAAAAGAAATATAATTAGATTCTAAGTATATAGGTAAAGAATTATACTTATTTAGTTTATCTTTATAAGATAAAGGCCTTAAATAACGTAAAGTCTATTAAGTAAGCTACTATCTTAGAGTTTAAGCTTAACTTTAAGACTATTATAGAAGTTACTCTAGCTCCTATTATATTAGACGCTCTTATTATCTCTCTATCTACTAGTAATATTATAGACTTTCTTAGTTTACTATAAAGTACTCTAGTAAGTTTTAATTTTAGAACTTGTCTAGTTTCTTAAAGTAATTAAAATTATCTTCTAGTTCCTATATATCTTCCTATAGTTATCTTTTCTTATCTATACCTATTTATTCTAATAGGTAGTAATTCTTTTTATTATAAAATTAGTATTTTAAGATTTTTTTATTTTTTTAGTCTCTTTATTCTTTATACGTTTCTACTTTATATACTAGTAGTATTACTTCTTATAGTACTTTTTCTACTAGTACTACGTAGAATATTAGGTATATCCTTATTGTATCTAGTAGTTTTAATCTAAATATAACTAGTATAACTTTCTTTTTTACTTTATATAGTTTTATCTTAACGTAATCTAGTTTTAAGCTTAATTATTTACTTTTAATATTTTTTTATACTAACTATACTTTTTCTTCCTCTTTAAATTAGAGTTATTTATAGTATTTCTTATTATAGTATTTTACTATTTAATTCTATAAAAACTCTATATTCTATTATAGCTAGTTATATATTTATTTTATTTAATTAATAATTTTTTTTTCTTTTAGAAACTAAGATATATTAAATCTTAGTATCTAGTATATATTTAGATTAAATCTATAGTTTATAAAGAAAAGTAATTCTTTTATTACTACGTTTTTTATACTATTATATACTAGCTATACTATAGGTAATAGCTATACCTAGTTATTTTAGTTATAGTTAAAGTATTATCTTAAGTACTACTCTACTATTTAATTTATTTATTCTAATTATTTATTTATCTATAGATAGTATACTATTAATCTTTAAAATTTAATTTCTAATAATACTATTATTATTCTCTATAGTTTTAATATAAATCTTATATTCTTATTTATAATAATTTTATCTAGTATACTATATTAGCTAATTATAGTCCCTAGAACCTAATATATAGTAACTTCTATCTTACTTTTCTCTTTATATAGTCTAAAGTATAAGTACTTTATAAGTTTATTAACTATTATTAAGATTCTATTATATTTTACTTTTAAAATTAATCTTTAAACTTAAGTAATATTATAATAAAGTCTATTATAATAATTTCCTAGAGTTATTCTAGTACTTTAACTAGTTATAGTATTCTATATAGTCTTTTAGTATTTCTATTACTAGTTATCTTACTTTTAGGATATAATAATCTTTTAAGAGTATATCTAGTATTTTATTAATACCTTAGTATTTATATACTAGTAGTTTATAAAATAATTATATAAACTCTTTCTATATTTTACTTAGAATATATATTCTTTTATAAGCTTTTATAAGTTTTTTTATTTCTTTAGAAGTATTTTATATTTCCTCTTAAATATATTTATTTAGCTTACTACTTTTTATCTTAAGTATTATAGCTATTCTAGGTATATTTAAGACTAAATGTCTATTTTTATATTTAACAAAAATTATACTTAGAGAATTTACTTCTTTTTATAAATCTAGTCTTTTACTTAAAGTTTTTATAAATTAGTTATCTTTACTCTTTATATATATAATTTTAAAGTTAAAAATTAGTAAGTATTCTTACTATCTTATATAGTATTATAAGAAGTCTTTATTTTTTATAAATCTTCTAAGATTTTTATAGTTAATATAGACCTTTATTTAATATTTTATTCTTTATAAGTATACTATCTATTACTTAAATACTTTATAGATTACTAGTATTTCTTTATTATAAATTAAGTAATTAAGCTCTACTAACTTTATTTTCTTAGAAAAGTATTTAACTAAGTATTCTTACTTTATAAACTAGTTTTCTTGTATTAGTACTATTCTATAGTCTAAGTTTAATAAATCTATTTTTACTATTACTAGTAGCTCTAAGTTATATATTCTAATAACTAGGTTCTCTATAAATCTCTATTTTATTTAGTTAAATACTTTATTATATTCTTATATTTATTTAAATAGTATATCTTTCTTTATAATTTTTATTAATAGTTCTATTAACTTAGACTATCTTACTATTAGTTTTCTATAAAAGTTTACTAGTCTATAAAATTACTATACTTGTTATAAGTTCTTTAGTATTTGCTATTCTTAAATTACTTTAATCTTATTTAAGTTAATCTTTATTTTTCTTAGTTTAATAATAAATCTAAAGAAGTCTATTTCTTTTATATAGAACTTATATTTTCTTATCTTAATAAATAATTTATTTTTTACTAGTTTTTCTAATACCTTATATATAAATTATATATATTCTTCTCCTATTTTTAAAAATATAAGGATATTATTTAGGTATATAAAAATAAATATATTAAAGTACTCTCTTAAGACTATATAAATTCTTTTATACAATATTACTTGTATATTTATTAATCTAAAATGTATAACTATATATTTGAATAGTTTATATTATATTTAAAATACTATTTTCTATTTATTACTATTTTGAATTCTAATCTAATAGTAAGTATTCTAGATATCTAGTTTTATAAAGATTTAAGCCTTTTAGAGCTTATTTTATATTTTATCTATATATAATAAAAGGTATTAGTTTTTATCTATAATTATATTTATTTTCTTAAAGTTTATATAAAGTCTCTTATTATTTATCTTTTTTTTATCTATAAAGATATGTCTATATACTACTAAAGATAAAGATTCTTATATCTATCCTTTCTTTATTATATTTTTAGTAAATACTTATTTTATTTTAGATTCTTCTTCTTTCTTTTAATAGACTAGGCTCTAACCTTTATTTTTCTCTTTTTCTAGATTTATTACTAAGTCTTATAGATATTATTCTAGAAGATAATTATAAGGTTTAGTAAGTTATTTTAATTATATTTTATATTCTTCTAGGAACTCTTCTTTATATATACTTATATTAGCTTTTAATATCTCTTTCTTAGAGTAGCTAATTTTCTATATTCTCTAATTAATTCTTAGGTTAGTTATTTATAACTATAGTATTCCTAATATTAGGTCTTATTTAATATTAATTATTATTATATCTATAACTATATTTTTAATCTTTAACTCTTTTAGTCTTAATATAGATAGTACTATTTTAAACCTAATATGTTCTTAAAATAGTTTTCCTTTAATTATACTTAGTTATTAAGGGTATTTCTTTATTATATAGTATATTCCTTCTTTTTCTATAAACTTTTTAGATATAAAGTTCTTTATTACTTTACTATTAATTATAACTTCTACTTTTTTTCTTTAAAAGGTACTTTATTTTATAATATATAGACTTATTATACTATTAAGTTTTACTTATTTAAGCTATTTTATAAATTATTTATTCTTCTAAAGCTATTACTTTACTTTATATTTATAGTTTTTATATTTTAGATATTTATTATATATATATCTATACTATAGTCTTCTTTAGATATATTTTTTAGATAATTTTAGACCTAGTCTAATTTTTATATATTCTTTATTAAGTATTTTAATTATTTTTTAGCTTTAGATATCTTTTCTTAATATTACTATTATATAGTTTTATTCTTTTCTTCTTATTAGCTATATATAGTTATATACTTTTAGTTCTCTATATAGGTAATAATTTATATTTAAGTATAATACCTAGGATATTTTAAAGTATACTAGATATTTTAGATCTATTCTTTTATTATCTCTTACTTAGTACTTCTTTGTACTAGGTTTTATTATTACTATTATAGGCGTAACAAGAGAAATCGAGATAGAACTAATTAGTCTTAACTTAAGTACTAATAGAGTTTAAGATAAGTAAAGTAATAACCTAGATTAGAAAATAAACTATAACCTAGATATATAATATAGAGTAATTTTTAAATATATATAATAGATTTAAGTAATCTATAAATACGTATAATAGATTAATACAAGTATATAGTTAATAGTAGTATATATTATTAAGATAGTATTAGTAATCTAATCTATAACCTAAAACGCTAATACTTATTAATTTATATACAAATTAACTATTATTTATAGTTATTACTTAATTACTATTTAGGCTTTTATTATTACTTTCTAATCTACTAATAACTTATAAGAGTTACTTGTAGTTAACGTAGGTAACCCTATTATAATTACTAAGATATAGTATACTACTAGTATACGTAGTATATTAGCTTTATTAATCTTTTATATTATTTTTATAAAGTACTACTATTCTCTCTATATAGGTATTCTCTTTATTCTAACTATATATTATTCTATCTATTATTAGAATATTATAAACTTTATTATATTAAGATTATATTCTTTCTAGTCTTTATACGCTTCTCCTATACTTATAACTAGTAAGTAGTTCTAAATAAACTTATATTCTTTATTTTATTCTACTATATCTATTATTATATAGCTATTATAACTATATATATTTAACTAGGTATACTTTATACTTTTTATATTAACTTATTTCTTATCTCTTTACTATTCTTTAGAAGTAACTATAGTAGTCTCTTTATTCTCTACTAGTCCTTTAGTATAGATTAATAGGGTTTAGAATTTCTTTTCTATTAAATCTTTAGTTAGTAGGTCTATTATACGTATTATTTCTTTAAGCTATACTTAAGTTCTACTTTCTTTTATTACTATTACTCTACTCTTCTATAAGTACTATCTTCTTCTTTATTTACTAAAAAAGTATATATAGTAGTTATCTTTATAATAAAAGGTCTAATATAGTATTATATATTATAATTCTTTACTTACTACTACTTTTTCTTTAGGTTTAGCTTAAACTTTTAGTATTTCTTTCTTATCTTTAGTTATTTTTAACTAAGCTTCTTTTTTTTCTTAAAGTCTTTACTTCTATAGTCCTTTATAAAGTATTCTAGTTTCTTATATTTATAATATACTATATCTTTTTTCTTTAATTAATAGTCTTTTACGTAGTAGCTTTTTCTTTCTTCTTCTTACTATCTTTATTAGCGTCTAGTATTATAAAGTCTTTACTCTTCTAATTTCTATAATACTTAGTATATTTATTTATTTTCTATTCTTAGAGATTATTATCTACTTATATTACTTGTTTTTTTAAAGCTACTTATATACTTAGTTTTTCTATCTAAATTAATTTATATTAGATATTTTATTTTTATTTTTATTTAAACCTTAATATAAAAGATAGTTTATTCTATTAAGTATTTTATAATAGTTATTTAAATTCTAATATATATTCTAAGTTACTTTTTTATTATTTAAGTCTCTTAAGTTTTTTTTCTACTTACTAAGTAATATTTATATTTCTAAATACTACTCTTATTTATTATATAAAGTATTTATAACTCCTAAAAATAGCTATTATATTATCTTTATTTATTTATAGTACTCTTAAGCTATAGTCTATCTAATAGAGTTAAAACTATTTTATAGCTTTTCCTTTTAAGTATATTTTACTATATATAACTTTCTTTTCTTCTATATTAAAGTATAGTACTTATACGTCTATCTATAGCTATACTAAAGCTTAGAAAAGCTTTATTTTTTTTATTCTATTAAACTTTTTTAGTATAAGTATCTTAAGTAGTTTCTTTATTATACTTATTATTAATCTCTAAGTAATTTATTCTATTTAGTTCTATCTTACTATAATAGCCTTAATTTAGACTTTATTTAATTTAATATATTCTTATAGTTCTTTATTCTACGTCTCTAAAGCTTTAATTATAAGTTATATATCTTCTTTTTTAGTAATTAGGTTATTTAAGTATATTTTAACTACTACCTAGTTAGTTCTATCTAACTTATAACTACTTAGAAGTACTTTACTTCTTTTCTTAGTTAAGCTTTCTACTATTATATTAGCTTAGACTATATACTACTTATACTTACTTCTTTTAGTAACTAGATTAGTAAAGTATAATAAGCTACTTATTATTAACTATAAGTAGCTACTATAGAAAAGTATTAGTAGACTAAAAGTTAATAATAAAAGCTTATATAGTAATCTATAATAAGCTTATAAATAATAAGAAGATATCTTATAATATCTTAATAGTATTACTTGTAGTTAATAATTAGATTACTAATACTATTCTAATAATACGTATTACTACTAACTTTATACTACTACTAATCTATTTATATAGCCTTATAGATTACCTTTAATCTATTATATATATTTATAAATTACTACTACGTATTTAGGTTATAATTTATTTTTTAATTAAGGTTATTACTTTCTATTAAATCTTTAGAACTAAGTAAAAGTAATAAAGGTAAGTAGACTTCTATAAGATAGGCGAGGTTAATAAATTAGTTAGTTACTTAACTTAATTAATAGTTAGCTCTTATTAGAGTATTATAAAGTATATAAGTATTAATAGATAGATAAGAATCTAATTAAAGTATTAGTTATAATACTCTCTTAAAATAAAAGTATAAAGAAGAGATTAAATATAATAGTCTATAAAGGTCTATTAACGTTCTTATATACTTACTATCTAGTGTTTATTTCTAAGTACTTACTCTAGAGTGTTTACTCTAGAGCGCTTATTCTAGAGTATTTACTCTAGAGTATTTACTTTAGAGCGTTTACTACTAAATAGTTATGTATTCTACTATACTATATTACCTAGCCTAATTACGTATAATATAATAGCTTACTTACTACTTAGTATTATAATACTATCCTCCTTTCTTACACTAAGTCTATTCTTAGGCCTAGGCTTCTATTAGCTAGGTCTAGCTTATAAATAGTTTACTCTACTTTCTAGTTAAAAACTAACTTACTATAATATTACTTCTTTTATAGTCTTGTAGACTTTATCTTTTATTAGAAATCTTTACTATAAACTATATTTCTAAAATACTTTATTTATATTATTTTCTTTTAGTTATTCTTTATTTTATTATACTAGATTCTACTCTAAAGTATACTAAGTATACTTATATAAGGTGTTCTTATATTAATATAACTTAAGAGTTTCTTAATTAAACTTATAAAAAGTTCTATAAAAAGGTTAATAATAATATAAAACTTTTTACTATTATTATTACTTATTTACTATATAATAAGAAAATATTAAAATCTACTAAAGAGTGTACTTATTATAAGGCCTTATACCTCGCGTTAAAGTTAGAGTAAGAAAGTAATAAGGTTTTAGCGTAAGTTCTTAACTATTCTACTACTACTATTAATATTACCTCTTCTCTTACTATCTAGTTTACTATTAGCTTATTAGATAAATTTATTATAACTAAGGGCGCTTTATAAGCTTTATATAGTTAGGTTTATTATAGAACTTTCTTTTACTAATATATTTATTATATCCTAGCTATAGCTTTATATATCTTGTATATCTTAGTATATTATACTTATTTCTTACTTTTTTAAGTATCTACTAATAATTCTATAGATTAGCTTTAGGTTCTTATATATTTTTACTTACTAGGTAGCCTTTTTATTTTACTAGCTACTCTTAGAGAAACTATATACTTTAGAAGGCGTTACGTCCTATTTCTTAATATCTTTATAGGTCTTTAACTTTAAACTTATTGTCCTCTTTTTTCTAATATTAGAATTATCGCTATACTAGTATTTTTAGCTTAGCTAGTTCTAGTAAGCTTATATAGAACTTAGAGTATACCTTAGTATTTTTAAGTAGTTCTAGTGTTTTTATTACTAGCTTGTTATCTTCCTTAACTAAAAATAGTCTAACCTTAATATAGTCTAGTCCTTTACTAGGTTACTTTATCTATAAATTCTTTATATAAAGATATACTTTATCTCTTTCTTTTAGCTAAATTACTATTTTTTTTTTTTAATTAATATATAAAATACTTTATTTCTAAGCTTTTTCTAGTTTTTATCTAATCTTATTATAGAGTTCTTATATATCTTTAACTCTAACTAGTACTACCTCTATTTTAGGTCCTAGTAGTATTCTCTTAAATAAATTAAGGTATATTCTATAGTTTATAAAATAAGGTATTTTACTTATTACTTTTAAGTATTTGTTATTATATACTAATTATACTATAAGTAATAGTAATACCTAATTATTCTACTTCTAATTACTATAATTCTTTAGATATATCTTTAATATTCTATTAGTCTACTCTATCTATCTATTTATTTATAAGTATTAAGCTATTAATAGCTTTCTTTTTATCTTTATTACTATAAGTAGTTTTATCTAGTAATTAGATATAAAAAGCTTATTTCTATTACTAATAATACTTTTTAGTATCTTATATCTTTATATTAGTATTTCTAGTAGTACGTATCCTAGCTAAACTACTATATAGTTACTTTAGAATTTCTCTATCTTAGCGTATTTTATAGATTAGTCTATAATTACTATTATTATATTATATCCTATTCTTATTACTAGGTCTTTTAACGTTAGTAGTCCTATAACAAAGTCTATTATAATATTTATCTATAGTTCTTCTAGTATCCTAATTACTTATATTTCTCTATAAAGTATATATATCTAATACTTATTTTTCTAGTAATTTACGTATTCTTTAATAATCTATATTACTTTTTCTTTTATTTTACTAAATCTATAATTTCTTTAGATTAGTTCTATAGTTTATATAATCCCTAGGTACTTATATACTAGGTTATTATAGTATTATTATATAATTACTTCTTGTAATTCTTCTAGAACTTTATTTATAATCCTAACTAAGTTATTAATTTCTTGTTCTTCTACTAGTTGTATATTAGGTACTAGGTATCTTTATCTATTATCTTAGAGTATAGCTTCTTCTACTACTTATCCTTTTCTTATAATATTATATCTTTAGCTAAGCGCGTCTACTTAGCTATTTTCTTTACTTAGTACGTACTAGATCTTAAATTTATACTATCTTAGTAGTTCTAACTATTATATCTACTTATCTTTTAACTTCTTACTTATTATAAAGTATATTAAGTTCTTATAATCTATCTTAATAATTACTTTTACTATACTTTTAGCGTATACTCTCTAATATTTAAGTATATTAACTATTACTAGTAGCTCTTTATTATATATATTATATCTTTCCTCTAATTTTATAAACTTTCTTAAATAGTATATAATTAGATACTATTTTTTTTTATACTCTTGTAGTACTATTACTCTATAAGCTAGATTAGATATATCTATTTTAATAACTAGAGTCTTATTACTATAAAATTACTTTAAAACTAGTAGTATAATATAAGCTTACTTAAGTTCTTTATAAGCTCTATAAGTAGTAGTACTTTTTTAAAAAATCTCTCTATAAAGTATTAGTTAAAGTTAATAAATCTTAAGAATAATTATATATCTTTAACTATCTTAGGTTCTTTTTATTCTTTTACTACTTTAATCTTTTTTTAGCTTATCTTAACTTTATTAATACCTATTATATATCCTAGAAACTCTACTTCTATCTTATACTATTTATACTTTTCTAGCTTTAGTTATAGGTTGTATTAGTCTAAGTACTATAGTACTATTATTACTTACTTTATATACTTACCTTCCTCTTTAGAATATATTAGTATATTATCTAGGTACGTAATAATAAACTTATCTAAGTATTCTTAAAATATATTAATAATTAGTCTTTAGAATATTACTAGTATATTTATTAGTCTAAAGAGTATTACTATATACTTATAATATCTATAGTATATTTAGAACGCTATCTTTTACTCTTTACTTACTTTTATTTATATTAAGTAGTATCTATCTTTTAAGTCTAGCTTTATAAAAATCTTAGCTTAGCTTAGTTTATTTTAGAGTTTATTTATATTTAGTAGTAGGTATTAGTTCTTTACTATAATATTATTTAGTTTTTAGTAGTCTATATATATTCTTAGTAGTCTTTTCTTCTTTAGTATAAAGAGAATTAGAAATCCTACTAATAATAAAGATTCTTATATATATCTTTTTTTTAAATCTTTATTTAGTTTTTCTTAAAGTATTACTAATTTACTCTTTATTAATTAGTAAATAGGTCTAAAAAGTAGCTCTTTTCCTTCTTATAACTTAATTATATAGTTTTAAAGTTAGTACTTAAGTAATACTAGTATATCTATCTTTTCTATAAACAAGTAGCTAAACTTCTTATATTATTCTAAGATCTTAAGAGTTATATATTACTCTTCTACTTTTACTTTTTAGCTTAGCGCTCTACTAGTACTTATAGAAGTACTTATTCTCTCTTAATAAGTTACTATTAAAGCTACTATCTTATATAGTACCTTCTTATCTTCTATTAAATACTACTAATACGTAAACTTAGATCTACGTGTATTTTTATAGTTATTAAATAAGAAGTTCTAGTTTTTTTAATTATCTTTAGGATTAAACTCTTGTAGCTATAAGAGTCTTAGTATAATATTTTTATTAGCTAAAGCTAATATATCTAAAGTAATCTTTATACTATATCTTTAAATAATAATCTCTATAGTTACATTATTACTAACTATTAGGTATCTTAGTATTAGTTATCTATTTATAATATAGATTAGATATAGTATTTTTATTACTTATAGTTAGAGTCCTACTTATTTTACTACTTTAAGTATAATTAGATTTATAAATAACTTTAAATCTACTAATACTTTTATTTTTTCTCTTCTTTTCTTTACTAAGAGTTTAATATATCTTTTAGTATTAATAGTATTATAGCTTCTAAATATATATCTAGTATTAGCTATTTACTTAAAAAAGACTTAATCTTATAATCTTTATTTATCTTTTACTAAAATCTTTAGAGTATCTTAATCTTTTTATATTATTTATACTTCTTTAGCGTATAGGTTTACTAGATTAGATTAATATATTAGTTATTTATAAGTATCTTACTTGTATTTATATCTTCTTTAGTTATACTTAGAAAGTACTTAGGTTTTTACTTATCTTATAAGTATTATTTATATCTAGATCTTTTATAAAGGAAATATCTAGATCTTATCTTATTAGAATAGTAGGTAAAGTAGTTATTATAGTAATATTCTATCTATAATAGTAGTAGATAGTTTAAGTTATATAAGTATAGCTAGTATTATAGTTCTTGTATTAATACTAGATCTATAATAATTAGCGCCTAATTATTATTAGTATATAATAATTTATATTACTAGGTTTACTTTACTTTATATATCTAGTATTCTTTATCTTACTATTTTTTTACTAAGTAGTAGCTATCTACGAGTCTTTAGATTTCTTTTATAAATCTATCTTATACTTTAGTATTTTCTTACTTTAGCTTTAGTATTCTAGGTACTATTTTATATTTAGAAGTCTTAAGCTCTTAGTTTTCTTTTTTGTTTTTATCTTAGGCTATATATACTTACTTTCTTAGATATAGTATTATCTTACGCCTATACTTTATCTTTCTCTAGTATAGCTAAAGGTATTCTAAGGTGTCTATTTTAGCTTACTTTTACTTTAGCTAGTACTTCTTTATATAGCTTTATACTCCTAGTAGTATATTTATAACTTTTACTTTATTATCTATTATAAAGTTACTTAGCTTTATAGTAATCTTATAGTAGTTATATCTTTTATTTATATTTTACTACTAGAGGTTTATAGTCTTGTAATCTCTCTTCTCTTAGCTTCTTCTAGAGATTACTTCCTATTCTTCCTCTCTATTATTATCTTACCTTTTAAGTATATTAATTTATTATATAATCTTATTCTTTACTTAGTAATTCTTTACTAGGTACTCTATTTTACTATACTTATAGTATTTTTAGCTTTTTACTCTTTTAGAGTTCTAATAGTAATAGTATTTTTATTTTCTAAGGTTTATATTATTACTATATATCTTATCTAGCCTAAAGTATCTATAGCTACTTTAAACTTAGTTGTTCTTATATTTACGTTAGTACTTATACTTAAGTTTATACTTCTTACTATCTATATATAGTACTTTACTATTCTTAGCTTTTACTATATATTTATATATATAGTTATTAACTTAAATTACTTCTTTTATTAGGTTCTCTAATATCTTAATTATAGCTCTACTACGTATTAGCTTACTTTAAACGTTACTCTTAAGTTTCTATTAAAATATCTTTATTAATAACTTATTACTCTATTCTATTTATATTACGTAGCTTTAGAATTTATTAGTATAGTTTACTATTACCTTATATTATTATAGCTACTATATTACGTACTTTATTACTACTATCTTATTTACTAGTAAAAAGGTTTATTATACTTTATCTTTAAACTTAATCTATTCTTTAAATATCTTATTATAGTTACTATTATTATTATTAAAGTATTTCTTAAAGTATAGCGTAACCTATTTCTTTACCTTACTTCTTATATAAGATAATATAAGTATAGCTCTATTTTTATCTTAAACTTAGTCTACTTTAAAAAAGTAATTAAGTTATAAGATTTATAGCTTAAGCTTATTTTATTTTCTATAGTAGAGGTCTAGCTTAGTAACTTTAGAAGTAGTAGTATAGGTTACTTTTATACGCTAGTTATCTATATTTATTAACGTATTACTTATCTTAAAAGTATCTAATATATTAAGTTCTTAGAACTAAGTAAAAGTAATAAGAGTAAGTAGGCTTCTATAAAATAGGTAAGGTTAATAAATAAGTTAGTTACTTAACTTAATTAATAGTTATCTTTTATTAGAGTATTACAAGGTATATAAGTATTAATAGATAGATAAGAATCTAATTAAAGTATTAGTTATAATACTCTATTAAGATAAGAGTATAAAGAAGAGATTAAATATAATAGTCTATAAAGGTCTATTAACGTTCTTATATACTTACTATTTAGTATTTATTCCTAAGTACTTACTCTAGAGCGTTTACTCTAGAGTATTTACTAATAAATAGTTACGTATTTTACTATACTATATTACCTAGCCTAATCGTATACAATATAATAGCTTACCTACTACTTAGTATTATAATACCTTCTTTATCTTATACTTTGTTATTACTAAAGTTAAAGCTAATTAGCTCTATAATAATTTCTCTTATTATACTTATAATAGTATATTAGTAATTAAAGATAGTTTATAATATAATAAAGGTTTAGCTAGTAGTATTTTTAGTTTTTATCTAATTTAAGTTAAGAGCTAAGATAGTAAGCTAAATACTTACTTCTTTTAAGAGTAATTAAAAAGTATTATATAAAGCTATTATATATTAAAAATAAGATAAGTATATAAAGTTAGTAAACTACTTACTTACTTATAAACTATATTAATTATAACTTAATATTAAGCTTTAACTAAACTTAGCTTTATAGTTTAGTACTTAGAAAAGCTAAACTAAGAGAATAAATATAAAACTTTAAAGAAAAACTAGCTATAACTTTATAAAAACTATAATACTATTAACTATAACTAGAAAGTATTTTTAAAAGAATATACTTAACTAGTAAATAAACTACTTTAATTAAAATTAAAAGCTCTAAAGTAAGTATTAAAAAGCTAAACTATACTACTTATAAATAAATAAAAGATACTAAATTTAAAATACTTTCTAATACTATAAATTACTATATAGCTATCTATATAGTAATAAACTTTTAAATAAATATAGAAATAAAAAACTAATTTTTTAAATATAACTTTAAACTAGATATAAATATAGAACAAAATCTTAACTTAGATAAGAATTTAGAAAATAATATTCTTTAAGCTTAAAGCGTTAACTTAAAGATTAACTAAACTAAAAGAGTATAATTTACTACTAAAATATAACTCTTAGTATAACTATATTATATATACTTACTTATAGAATATAAATAGTTTAGTATAAAAAACTACTAACTAACTTAATAAAAGCTAAGATAAACTAATTTTTATTTACTAGCTTTTTAAGTAAAAACTTTATAGTACTTTATATAGCTAGAACTTTAGCTAATAATAAAGCTAATATAAACTTTATTTACTAAAAATTTACTTAGAAAACTATAAAGATAAAAACTATTTAACTACGTTAACTTATTTTTTATAAAAGATATAATAGTTCTTTATTTAAGTTTATTATATATAAAGTTAAGTTCTACTTATATTTTTAAAAATATAAACTAATTTAATACTATTTTAAAAAATTTATAGTAAAAAGCTTATACTATTAAACTTAACTACTAAAATAAAATATTATTATTTTTTAATATTTACTACTAATAATACTACTTAATAACAAATAAAATTTCTTTAGTAGTATACTATAGTATATCTAGATATTACTTTACTATAGCTTTAAAGAAGCTAGTACTTAAACTATTATTTACTTTTATAAAGCTTTTAAGTAAGTACTTTAAAAAGTATAAATAGAACTTATTAATAAATATTTAAACTATTAGTTATTATATAATTAAAGTATTTACTAAAAAAAGTAAATATATACTTTTAGTACTTACTTTAAATAAAATACTACTACTAGTATACTACTATAAAATAGCTAAAAAAGTAAATTATATATAATTTTATAAACTACTAGTTATAGTATGTTATAGGCTTACTAGGGTCGACTTCCTAATAGCCTAAATAGGTATTAGTAGATTATAAGGTAATAACAAAAGCTCGTGTTATAATCTACAATAAGCTATAAATAATAGAAGATGTTTTGTAACTATCTTTATATTATCGCTTATAGTTAATAATTGAATTGCTAATACTATCTTAATAATGCGCATCGCTACTAACTATATACTTGTCCTAATCTATTAATCTATTACTACTAAGAATAATAGATTACAGATTACCTTAATCTATAATCTATTAACGCTAAGAGTCTATAGATTATAGATTACTCTTAGGTATCCTAATTATATATAGTTTCCTAATTAAGTTTGTATTCTTCGTGTTTGTAAGAACTTAATCCTTTAGTTGTAGGGCTAATTAGTTCTATCTGTATTTCTCTTGTTACTATCGTAACATAGTAAATCTTAAAGATATTTTATTTATTAGACTACTCTAGCTATATTAAAACTTAATACTCTATTTTAATAAATAAGCTACTAAAGAACTTTTCTTTTATTAGCTATATAACCTAGAAATTACTTTTAAGCTTAGTATAAAAATACTAAATACTAAACTTTACTTTTTTATTAAAAAATAAAATAAAGTAATATTAAAAATATATTTAAGTAAGAGGAAGTAAAAGCTTTAATAGTAAATATAGCTCTTTAGCTAGAAATAACTTACTAATTATAGCTAAACTAGATAGTAGCTTATTAGTTTATATAAACTACTATAACCTAAATAAATCTACTATTAAAAACTAGTACTCTATTCTATTCTTTAAAGAAATACTAGCTTACTTAAATAAAGTAAAGATTTTCTCTAAATTTAATAATATATATACTTTTTACTACTTATATATTACTTTAAATTTAGAATTTATAACTACTTTTATTATATACTTTAGTATATATATTTATAAAGTAGTACCTTTTAGCTTTACTAATATACTAGCTACTTTCTAGTATACTATTAACTTACTTTTACTAAAATATTTAAATAACTTCTATACTATATATAAAGATAATATTTTACTATACTTTAATAATAAAATAAACTATATCTAGTATATTTATATAGTACTTATAGAAATAAAAAAGTAAAGCTTTTAAACTACTTTAGTTAAGTTTTTAAGTAAACTTATAATAGATTTTTTTAAAGTTAAAGCTTTTTAAAAGTAAAGACTTTAAAAAGAGTTTTAGCTTTTTTAAGCTCGACTAGATTTTTTTAGTACTTTATTAAAGATTACTTAAGATTTACTTTACTACTTACTAAGTTAATTAAACTAAAGTTAATACTAAACTTATAAAAAAAAATAAGCTACCTTTTTAAAAAACTTAGTATAAGCTTTTTATAATTACTTAAGAATATATAAATATTTTTAATAAACTAAAAGCTACTTTTTAGTTAAAAGTAGTTTTACTTTACTTTAACTTTTTAAAACTACTTTATATTTAAACTAATACTTTAGAGTAAGCTTTAAGTAAAGTAATAAGATAACTAAACTAAGATAAAATTTATTAGCTAGTTAGCTTCTTTTTAAAAAATTATACTTTAGTAAAATATAATTATAATATCTTTAACCTAAAACTTATAGCTATATTCTAAGTATTTAAAAAATAGAAACTAAAGCTTATAAGTAGTTTATATATAATCTATATTATAATAAACTACTATAATTTAAAAACTTTAATAATAACTAAAAACTTAAGTACTACTAAGCTTTCTAGTTATTATATCTATTCTAATTTAATTTTTATATTAAATATATACCTAGTAATATAAATAAAGTTAAAGATACTTTAAGCTACTAACTATAAAATTACTCTATAGATAATTCTAATCTATAAGTATTAAGAGCTAACTTAATTATCTTTAGTTTTTAAGTTTTAGCTCTAAGTATAAAACTTATACTAAATATAGTAATTTATACTCTTAGTATTATAGTAGTAATAGAAATAAACTAGATAAAACTAATTAGCTTAATAATAGAAGATAATAAGATATATAACTTATAAGATAATAAACTTAATTAAAATATAAACTATAATAAAAATAGGCTTATAACTTTATAAGGCTTAGTAACTATAAAGTAATAGAGTACTAAGAAAGTACTATATATATAGTTAGTAAAGATATATACTTTTAAAAAAGTATTAGTAATTTAATTTCTAACTAAAAAAACTAATACTTAATATTATATATATAAATTAGTTATTATTTATAGTTATTATATAATTACTATATAACTTTTAGTTATTACCTTTTAATTTATTATAGTTTAATAAAAAACTACTTATAGTTAATAATAAAAGAGCTTATAATACTTTACTAAATTTGTTATTAAAAAAAGTAATATATAAGTAGTATATAGTCTAAGCTAATATAATAGTAAAAAGATTATTTATAAATTTAAGTAAAGTACTTTTAAGTAGCTATAAGTTAAATATAACTAACTAGAAAGTAGTTAAGTTAAACTTAAATAACTTAATTATTAATAAAGAAAGTATATAACTACTAATTAATAATCTAACTATATAGAAGAAAAAACAATAAAACTATATAAAGTAAAATAAAGCTTAAATAAAACTATTATAGTAAGATAAAATTCGATAAAATATATTACTTAAAAACTAAAGCTTAGTATAATAAAGAAGTTTAATAAAATAAAAAATAAACTAAAATCTTTTTAAAATTAAGTAAAACTTTAAATAAATATATAAGTATTATACTTTAAAATTAAACAAAAAGGTAGTATATATTAAAATATACTTTAAAGAAGATATTATAAAATAGTTTAAACTCTACTAGATAGATTATATAATATACACTCTAAGAATAAAGAAAAATAAAATAATAGCTATTTTTAAGAGCTATAAATACTTTATATAATAAATAATAGAAGTATTTAGAAATATAGATATTACTTAATAAGATAAAGAAAATCTTAAAAAACTTAGATAATAGAAGAGTATTGTAGAATATATATTATAGTTTAAATAGCTATTATAGAATATAGATTAAAATAAGCTATCTTTAATATTAAAATTTAAATAAGAACTAAAACTAGATATCGAATATAAGCTAATATAGATAGAGAAACTAAAGATACTAGAAGCTCTAAAATAATAAGTAATCTAAGTAGATAATAATCTCTAAATATAGAAAATAAATAAGTATAAAAAATAAACTAAAAACTATAATAGTAAAATTGTTATAATCTTTAATATAAATAAAGATAATAAAAAAAAAACTTTAAGTACTATAACTATAATAAGCTAGGTTACTATATAAAAGACTACTAATTAAAAAAAAGATAAAGTTAAATATAAATATAGAGAACTTAAGTACTTTATATAAAACTATAGAAGTAAAGATTTTAAAAGAAAAACTTAGTTAAAGATACTTAAAAATAAAAATAAAGTACTAGAAATATAAACTAAGCTTTTAGAAAAAGTAGTAGTAAATAGAGAATTATAGTATAAAATACTTAATTAAACTTTTTATTATAATAATAACTACTATATATACTTTTTAAGTAAATAAAGATTAAAATACTTTTTATAAAAAATATAGAAAGTAGCTATAAAAAAAAACTAAAGAATAGCTTAAAGAACTAATAAAAGACCTATTAATAAAAGTTTTAAAATAATTTTTTTTTTAACTTTTTTAATTACTACTAAAAGACTAGTAAAAGATAAAAAGACTACTATAGATATTTCTAAAGAACTAAGAAATAATAAGAGATAAACTAATATAAAAGATATCGAATATATATTATTAGATATAGATAGCTATAATAGTTATAGTATAAAGAGTATAGAACTTATTATATAATACTAGTTTATTTAAAAATACTTACTAGTTATAAGTATAAAAAAAGTATATAAAAATAAAAAATATATAATTTTAAAGTAATAAAGTTTTTAATATTTAAATATTAAATAAATTAATTTATAGTTATAGTTAAAAAAATACTAATATAAAAAAAGTAGTAAAACTTTATAAAGTACTACTATTTTTATTATATTAGTATTCTTCTTACTATAACTATATATTTCTTTATTTATTATTAAAATATTATAAATTTTATTACTTTAGAATTATATTCTTTTTAGTCTTTATATACTTCTTCTATACTTATAACTAGTAAGTATTTTTAAATAAACTTCTATTACTTATTTTAATCTAATATATCTAGTATTATATAGCTATTATAACTATATATATTTAACTAGAGATACTTTATACTTTTTATATTAACTTATCTCTTATCTTTTTATATTTCTTTAGAAGAGACTATAGTAGTTTCTTTATCTAGTATAAGTCCTTTAGCTTAGATTAATAGAGTCTAGGGCTTTACCCCTTCTAAGTCTTCTATTAGTAAGTCTATTATATATTTTATTCCTTTTAGCTATACTTAAGTTCTACTCTCTTTTATTACTACTACTCTATTCTTTTATAAGAACTATCTTACTCTTTACTTTCTAAAAAGATATATATAGTAGTTATTATTATAATAAAAGGTTTAATTAAGTATTATATATTGTATTTCTCTACTCTTAGCTACTTTCTCTTAAAGTTTAGCTTATACTTTTAGTACTTCTTTCTTGTTCTTAGTTATCTTTTACTATATTTCTTTCTTTAAGTTTTTACTTCTATAGTCTATTATAAAGTATTCTAGTTTTCTATATTTATAATATACTATATCTTTTTTCTATTTTAAATAGTAATATATTATATAGTAGCTTTTCTTACTATAGTTAAAGTATATAAAGTTTTTATTCTTCTATTTCTTCTTATCTTTATTAGTATTAAAGATTATAGAGTCCTTAGCGTCTTAATTTCTAGGTTATCCTCTATACTTATTCTTCTTCTATTCTTAAAAATTATTATTTATTTATATTACCTATTATTTTAGAACTTTTAGTATTTTTACTTTTTCTATATAAATTATTTTATATTAGATTTTTAAGTTTAATCCTTATTTAAATAATAATATTAGAGCTAACTTATTTTATTCTATATTTTAAAATAGTTATTTAAACTATAATATATATTTAGAAATACTCTTCTATTATATAAGCTTTAATAGCTTCTTTTTAGCTTATTAGGTAATATCTATATCTCTAAATACTACTCTTATTTATTTAGTAAAGTATTTATAACTTCTAAAGATAGCTTTTATTTTATCTTTCTATATTCTTAGAATATATATTGTATAATCTATCTAGTAAGGCTTAAACTATATTATTATATCTTCTTCTAGGTATATTCTAATATATATTACTTTCTTATCTTCTATATTAAAGTATAGTATTTATATATTAATCTAGAGTTATAATAATACTATAAATAGTTATAGATTTTCTTTTATTATGTTAAACTTCTTAAGTATAAGTATCTTAGGTAGTTTCTTTATTATACTTATTTCTCGTCTCTAGGTAATTTATTCTATCTAGTTTTATCTTACTATAATAGCTTTAATCTATACTTTATTCTACTTTATATAATCCTATAGTTTCTTATTTTATATTTTTAAAGTATTAATTACTATCTTTATATTTTCTTCTTTAGAGATTAAGCTATTTTAGTAGTTTTAATTACTTTCTATATAGTATTATCTAATTTATAACTACTTAGAAGTACTTTACTTTTTTTCTTAGTTAAACTTTCTACTATTATATTAGCTAGACTATACGCGACTTATACTTTACTTCTCTTAATAACTAAATTAGTAAAGTATAATAAGTTACCTATTATTAACTATAGTAACCCTTCTATAAGTTATTAGTAGATTAGAAATTACTAATAAAAGCTTATATAGTAATTAGTAATAACTATAAATAATAGTTAATTTGTATATATAATATTAAGTATTAGTGTTCTAGGTTAGAGATTAGATTATTAATACTATCTTAATAATACGTATTACTACTAACTATATACTTAGTAACTTCTTAGTACTTTATAAATTTATATAGTTATTACGTATCTTTATTGTAGTTAGTTTTCTAATTAAGTTTATTATCTTATAAGTTATTACTTTACTTATCTTATACTTTATTAGTAACTAAGTT
>JALNQF010000250.1:0-60644 GCA_028456385.1 Ophiosphaerella korrae | reverse complement strand
AGAAGGCGCAGAGGCACGAATCGATTGCGCCAGACAAAAAAAAAAAAAAACAAAAAAAAAAAAAAACACAAAAAAAAAAAAAAAAAAAAAAAAAACACAAAAAAAAAAAAAAAAAAAAAAAAAAAAAAAAAAAAAAAAAAAAAAAAAAAAAAAAAAAAAAAAAAAGGGTACCTACAGTAACCTACGTATCTGCTCGCAAAGCCCAACGGCGGGGAAGCGAGAGCGCTACCCGAGGATGAGCCCCTGGTCACTGCATGCGAGTCTGCCTCGCTTCACTGGCTGGGCCTCACCCCATGGTTCCCTGCTATCTTCCGACACCGTGCAGCTACTAAATGCGGCGAGAAGCGGTTTAGTATTTGCACAGCGCTGAATTGTATGGCCGAAACACTGCCAAATGTAGTTCGAGAAAACAATCAACCCATGTATCTGCCCGATTCGTGACTGCGGCTTGCGGTGGTGCAGTGCCGTTGCTTATGCATGCACCCGCGCCAAATCATAGAGACGGGAAGGTCGGAGCTCTCTCCAGCTGCTAAGGCGTTCCTACGCTCGAGATATTTGGCAGCCCGCTTCCCTTCTCAGCGTCCCCTAGATGCCGACAGTTCGGTCGGAATGGGTGCAATCAAGATGTTCACCCCGTGTGATCTACGGCCTACCATCCACATCACGGCATTTACCCTCCCTGCTGTCTCTACTTTGGTGGTGGCTATAAGGTTAGTTTCAGTTTTCCAACTCAATACATTGTTTTGTTGTTGACCAGGACCTAGATTCTCCTGCCGCGTGTCGGTCGTTCGAAGACTCAAGCTATGGGACTACTTGACTGTAGTAGCATTAGTAAGTTCCTGTTCCTGAGCAAAATCAATGAACCAAGCACTCACGCTCTTCGCTCAGCTATTTACTTGGGCACTATGCGTATGCAATCATTTCCAGCTCAAGTTCGGCTCCGGAACGCAAGGGGAGCGACGATTCCCGCATGTATGTGCTCCCTATGATTTTATATCAGCATGCTCTGACCCCTTTCTTTTTAAGATGGGTCCCCAAGAAGAACAAGCATACATGGCCCATCTGGACCGCGGTAGCGCCGCATCATGGTATGCCTACCACATTCTCTACCTATTCGCCTTGGAAACAGTCAAAGTATCGATTCTAGTCTTCTACTTAGGCTTTGCAACGCGCCGTACATTCCGTATCTCAGTATACATGACTATGGCCCTTGTGGCAGCAGTCGGCATTACCTCAATAATATATGTGTCGTCGTCCAGTGCCCCAAGAACCCCAGCATGGCGTGGTCGCATAGCATCCCCGAGAATCTCCAGAGCGCAAGCCAGTGCTTCGACCTTCGTATTTGTGTTCTACTGGCAGTCAGGATTCAACATGGGATCCGATTTAATCATTCTTGTTCTCCCAATGCCGCTTCTCTTCCAGCTGCACATGAAAAAAAGCCAAGCGCCTGTCTCTCATAGCAGTCTTCTCCGCGGGGCTCCTGGTACCCATTGCGTCTGCAATTCGCATCTGGGCCCTGTATCTGTGGGGGCAATAGCGGTGATTTAGCGCGCTACTATGGCGGTTATATCAACTTCTGGTTCGTTCCGTGCACACGCTGTAACCAAGTAGATTCTAACTCCTCCAGGTCTCAAGTCGAGCTCAATACCGCGATCATCTGCGCCTCTCTGCCGTCTCTCCAACCTCTCATCGTCAAAGTCTTTTGCAAATTGCCTTGGCTTAAGCGTACGCGCGGCGCGTGCTACTACTATGGCGGCCACCCCAGTCCGATGGTGCTGTCGCCTGCTGTTGAGGCTGGGCAGGCTGGACGTATATTGCAAGACTCCATCGCCGCCTTGGAACACCCAGAGCCGATCTATGAACCGGGCAAGCGTGGGCATGTGGTTCAACAACATACAGTTCGCGCCCGGACAAATGACTGATGTAGTCAGACATACTAACCAACTACCTATATTACACATCAGAAGCTGCTGAACCCCGCTCTGGCTTGCAGGAAGGCGGCCCAGCACTCGTGATCCTCTGCTTGTGCTGCCCACGATGCTTGCGTCGCTGCTCTAGGCAGCAGCACCGCAGCCCCACGGCACGGACGTATTTAATCCACAAATCCAAGGCACGCAGGCACGGTTGTTGATACTGGTTATTTTGTATGTTCGAGGTGTGTTGCATGGGTGGTGAATGTATTGTACCATGTGCGGGCGTGCGGCGTGGCGCAAGGGACGCAAGGGGCGCTTTGGCAGGGCGTCAAGGGTAGAAGTGTGTTTGGCGCGGCTGGTGTTGCAGATGGTGGACCGTGATGTATTGGAAGGGATGGGGTTCGGGAGAGACGGTGCGGGTGGAGACGAAATTGAGGATTATACCATGTACATCGATCTTCTGAAAAATATTTAAGAAGAGTTTCATGGACAAACTATTTCGAAGTCATTTCATTGACAGTATGGCAGGTACGCCCCCCCCCCCCCCCCCCCCAAAAGCGTATAGAGTCTGTGGCGTTCTTTACCACTTGTTTCGCCACTGCCGGCGTTGTTGTGGTTGCTAGGACTTCCCAACCGAGGTTACTTCCCCTGAACGAGCTGCTGCTTGTTGCGAGCGTATCAAAAGAAGCAATTACGTGAGCCTCAACATGCCCGGAATTGTGCGGTTTGGCAGAAAATCTTCTTGACCAGACCACTCAATTACTACCATGTCCACATCCAACAAATCTATAACCTATAACGATACCCCCTATACCTATATACCTAGCCTCCCTCAGAGAATCCTCATCTACTTCTATAAAGGCGTCAACAAATTTATTCCCTGGCACAAGCTACCAGCCCTCATTGGCAGTCTCAATACCAGCGCTTTCCGCTACGAACTGCGACAGAAGAACTTGTACGATGTGTACCCATCAGCAAGCTATCAAGGCAATCCTCATGATATGAACGATGAGTACTTGCACATCAGACACTCAGATGGGTTGTATAATGATCTGTCGGCCCCGAAGATGGGCTGCGTTGGCATGCGTTTTGGACGCAATGTCCCGCGTGAACATACTCTCCGACCAACTGAACGGGATGTCATCAGCCCAAATCCGCGGTTAATCAGCGAAGAATTGTTGAAGCGAAATGAATTTAAGCCAGCGACTACCTTGAACTTGCTTGCTGCCGCATGGCTAAACTTGCTAGTATTTGTCCCCCAAAGCCATGATATGTGTGCTGACTGTGTGACCTTCGTATTGAAGCCAGGTACACGACTGGTTTCAACATGAAAATTCTACCACCGAAACATTCGATATTCCACTTCCCAAAGGCGATACCTGGAGTAGTCCGGACGGCAACATGAGTGTAGAAAGGACAGAAGCAGACTTGCCCCTACATGATATAGATAAGGCAGCTCCAGCCTACGTAAACACAAATACACACTGGTGGGATAGCAGTCAGATCTACGGATCTACTGAATCCCGCACGATCGAGCTTCGAGGCGATGCAGAGAACGGAAAACTAGCCGTCGACGAGCAAAAGTTCGCTACATACCTGCCACGCGACGAAAACGGGATACCACAAACGGGCTTCAGCAATAATTGGTGGCTAGGCCTCGAAGTCATGCACACGATCTTCGTCCTCGAGCACAATGCCATCTGCGATGCCCTACTCGTCACGTATCCCACCTGGTCATCCGAGCAACTCTTCAATACGGCGCGGCTGATTAACTGTGCACTCATAGCCAAGATACACACCATTGAATGGACTCCAGCAATCCTCCCCCACCCAGCGCTACAAATCGGCATGAATGACAGCTGGTGGGGCATCCTAGGCGAACGTCTATACAAGTTACTAGGCCGTGTGAGCAAGGGTGGTGAGATCACCTCAGGCATTCCCGGATCTGGCGTGGAGCACCATGCCGCCCCATACTCCTTGACCGAGGAATTCGTCAGCGTATACAGACTCCACTCCCTCATCCCCGACAGCATCGCCTTCTTCAACCTCGGCACCGGAGCCCACGACTCAACCTACCCCATAGAATCCACCACCTTCGAAAATGCCCGTACACCCCTGGAATCCGGCACTCTCGGCTTCCCAGATGTCCTATACAGCTTCGGCATCAACTACCCCGGCGCCATCACCCTCAACAACATGCCGCACTTCCTCCGCGACCTCAAGCTGCCCAACGGCCGCCATATTGACCTCGGTACCGTCGATATCCTACGCGATCGCGAGCGCGGCGTCCCGCGGTACAACCAGTTCCGCCGCCTCTTCCACATGCAGCCCGCATCATCATTCCTAAACCTTACCGGTGGTGACGCCGTCGTCGCAGACAAACTAGCCACGCTGTATGGTGAGGACGTCGAGAAGGTGGACCTGCTCATCGGCTGCTTGTGCGAGCCTTTGCCCAAGGGATTTGGCTTTAGCGACACGGCGTTTCGCGTCTTCGTTTTGATGGCGGGTCGGCGGTTGAAGAGCGATCGGTTCATTGCAGGCGCGTAGAATGCGCAGATGTATAGCGAAGTGGGGATGAAGTGGGTGCAGGGGCAGGGGATGAAGGATGTGTTGGGCAGGCATTTTCCCGAGTTGAGGGATGTGTTGGGGCGCAGTGGGAATCGTAAGTGTTTTGTTTCTAAGGGTCGGGTGTGAGTGTGTGTGTGTGTGTGTGTGTGTGTGTGTGCTAATTATATATAGCGTTTGCGCCGTGGAAGAAGATGGAGCGGAGTACGGAGTATTTGGGGAAGGAGACAAATGTTGGGTCAAGGTGATAAAGGGGGCTGGGTCACGTGAGGGTTACTTGCACTCTTGGCGCTGGATGGGATGGGGCATTTTGTGTCTTTCCTGGTGCTTGATGCTTGAAGATGGTGGTTAACGGTGATGTACGAATTACTACCAAGATATTGCGTCCCCACATGCACCATTGCACATCCAACTCGACTTTCCCCTCTGTAATCGCCACCTAACCCCCGCTATGCCACCCCGCCGTCTTACCCTACCAAGCTCCATGGAACAACGCATACCAACCCAGAGCTCAGCCATAATGCTAATGAGATCACTACGCGCAAGCGTTTACTGTAGCCACCGCCAAGCCATTTATATGTCGATACAATGACATCGCCGTGATTATAGACCCAAGTATTATTTATACCTACATGAAAATCTGGCACAGCTCTCCCTCATTCCGCAGCGACTATGTCATGTAACTTAGTATCCTTTCAAATCCGTCATACAGGCAATTTTATATATTAATCAGTAGGGGTGACTTGCTCGCATTACGGAGCAGTGCCATACGTTCATGTAGTGGCACGGTTAGGCTTCTAATATAATCTTATATTACTCAAGCTAGTTCAGCCGATGTGATCGATGCGTTCGATGCGTGTGGCGTGATCTCAACAATGCGTAGTCTCCCCACTGTTACTTGGAATATGCAACTGAGAGTGGATGCTGCAAATCATGATGGTGAATAGCTCGAGGCTAGCTGCTGGCCGGATGATAACTAGGATCGTGACTTCGCCTTCGCGGGCACCGGCAGGTTACTCCACCTCTAATTGATGAAGCATGTCGAGGTTTTCACAAGTACTTCGTCCTGTGCAGGTAATTCTGCTTGTGTCTCTGCAATACCCTGTGCTGAAATCATGCTCCCACATGACGAAGCTATGTGAGAAATCGCCGGTATGTCTGTATACTAAAAAAACGAACTATGAACATGTTACGGAAGCATATAAGGCATGCTCAGGCGGACCCTAATATCTCATCTTCAAAGGATAACTCAATGAACATGCCTACGTTCAACTTTATTGCCAACTTGGTCACTTTACTTCTCGTGTGTTATCAGTCCGCTTTGGCGAATCCTTTGCTGCCGGGCAACGGGACCCTTGCAGCTCTGTATGGGGTCTATGCCGGCTGCGATGCCATGCAAGAGGCCAGACTGAGGAAGGCTTTCGGAGACGCGGCAACTTTGGCGCGCGCGGCGCGTAACACCGACGCAAACGGCAAACCGTAAGTCCCTAAATCCCCATTACGCTTGATGTGTTACCAATCTAGATCATAGTTAGTCTCACTACTTTCGTACCAAAGGTTCTGGCAAAGACGAAGACCTCGACAATGCAAGGAGGATGTGGGGCATGGTGGCTGCCAACAATGACCCTACAAATCCTCCATAAAGTTTCGCTGTTCACTGTGCCACTGCCGGGATGGGTTCTTGCAAACGAGGAGAGCAAGGTAAGCACTTCCAAACTCGGGTAACCGCGCTATGAAAGCGACAGTAACACCACAAAACAGTGCGGCTGCCACGGACTCCCGGCCTCAGGATGGCGAAACACTTAGAGAGCTAACTATCTGCCCTCTCTTCTTCAATAAGAATTCTAAGGAGACCGTTCATGACCTCGACTTCCGCAAGTTCGAAAAACCAGAGCGAGCTAAAGATAACAGTTGGTGCGCACCAGGAAATAACGTCCCCTGGTATGAAATAGCCGGTCACACGCTTCTACACGAGATGACACACCTAGACGCTCTGGGCAAAGCAGCTGGTGTCAAGGAGAGAGAAGACCCGTGAGCACACAAAGCCTCAACAGGTTTCAAGAGCTTATCAGACAACTCGTAGTTCCAAGGAATTCAAGACGTATGGATCCGATGACGTGAGCCTGTCGGGCTTCGATCTCTATCCTGCTGCAGCACGTCGGCTCGCTTGGCTCTGGCAAGCTGGGAGGGATCGTTCGAATCTGCTCGAGCCCAGTCAAAACGCGGAGAGTCTGGCTGGCGCAGCATTAGGCAAGCCTTTTATTCTTTTATTCGACCAATTGCAACTAGCTTGCTAACATTATGCTGATTAGAATGGTATATGACATCAAGGTGCGCTGATGCCAACCACCCTATCGAAGAAATTAAGCCTTGAGTATCAAGCTTGCCCTACTACCATGTATCCGACGCACAGGAAGGAGGAGTATCCAACACAAATCGGTGGAAATTATTAGAAGTAATTGGTTGAAAAAAAAAAAAGGCGCTCCCTGTACGAAACAATGAGAATGTCGCACTAAACTTAGACCCAAGGTTCCTCAGATGCTCCGCAAAGCTTTCCGTGCGGACGCACCGGCGTACCAAGACTAAGCTTTATGCGGGGCAGATGACTCACAGGCAAAGGCAAAGTGGCTTGATGGCGTATATAGCTCAATTCCATGACACCATACTACACCACCGTGTAATGTTCATTTCTGAATCAAGTTATAACAACCTTACCTACCCTATAAACCTCTAACGACCATCGCCATGCCGTTATACCGTTACAGCCCGGAGGACGTAAGAGCCACTCTCAGCGTTTGAACCACTACACGCCAGCCGACCCTACATCTATTTGCCTTAAAACACAATTCATCCGCACCTGTGCTAGAGATACAAATCCATATCCGATGCATCTCGTCAGTCCAACCCAATCGGCCACTCACTTTTGTTACCTCCCATCCCATCTTCAACAACACTGAGGATGAGCTCGCAAGGTCACACCTCAGCCCAGGCCTCGTTTGCAATAACACGTCTGACGGCAAACCCAAAACCGTTGATCTTGGCGACTATCGTCTTGCCCACCGACTCCGCCAGGACGGCGATGATGCGATAAACTTAAAGGAACGACCTGGCTAAGTCTTCATCACGGTCCCTGCGCAGGATTCTGGTGAGGAGGTGATCATCACGCATGCGTTGTCCTCGAAGCAGCTTTTTGTCTATGCCGAGGATATAGCCCTTCAAGACTTGCAGATCGGAGAGAAGTATGAAATGAAACTCCGTGAAAATACTTTTAATATGTGGTGGTGCTGGGGTGATCAAGACAATGACTTGAAGGGAAAGAAGCTGCATCCATTTTCTAAGGAATTTGGCATCTGTGGATTTGAGGAAAGGCCGAGCGATGAGGAGATTAAAAGGGAGGGAAGGGTGTTGGGTGAGGACGTCAGGGGACTGGAGCTCACGTTGGAGGAAGGCAGAGAGACGCGCAGTGTGGAAGTTGTCGAGTAACATGTATGGTCGTTTCATATGAATTTCGAGGTAGCGCTTGATACTGGCTCACTGCGTATGCGACTCCAAACGCGCTCTGCAACTCTTTAGCTAGATAGTAGGTTGGCTAATAGTTACAATGTACCGGAAGAATACAGAGAAAATTGAAACTCTGTAAGAAGTAGCTTTTTGAGAGCACAAGCAGAGCAAATAGATCCTGATTAAAAAGAGACACCGCTGTGCGGTGGACAAAAAAGTGCCGACTCTACCCAAAACCAGTGCCCCACCCAAAGGGTGGAACGGACCACCCACCCATCAGATATTTCTCTACCATATAATCACATGTTCTTTTTAAGGTACATCTGAATCGCCCATGTCAAGGAGTAGTATTTTCACTATTGATACGCCTGAAAAGGCTCGAACCTACAGCGCTACTGACTTCGACGACGCAAAGGAGCATCCAAATTTATCCTACCGACCTGTTCAAGTTTTATAGTGTTCTTGAGATCCTGCTATAACTGAAGCCAGGAACTAGGTAATACGGTCCTGATTTTTGGTCGCTTTCTAGAGTCCTTCCGACCACCCTGTCAAAATGGCTTCTTTTTCGATCGTGTTTGCGCGGTCGTCGACTTTTGATCATCTTCTACGTGTGGCGTGCCCAGGTGCAACGCCATCAAGCTCGCTGCAATCTTCAAGGTACCTCCTTTCGGTCCAGTCAAACGCTTTATCATACTTAAGGCCTTGACGTTTAAATAAGCCTTGGAAAAAGACGTCGTAGATATCGGTCATTAGGCTTTGTTTTGGCGTCCAAGGATCGACAGTAGTCGAGATATGTTTACAAACTCAACAGGCAGACCTTTGCAGAGTTTACTAGTAGGAGTATTCATCTTTATTTTCCCAACGTTTTCACTCTTGTTTTTTCCTTTGGGGATATCTAATCCTTGCCACGGTAACGACCCACGAAGAAAGTACACAAGGACATAGCCGAGCGACCCTAGATCGTCTCGTTGATACTGTTCTATAGCAGCAATATCAGCACATTGTTGGGGTACTAGACCTGCAACATACCGAGGCCGTTTGTGAACGTTAATGCCCATGTATCGCACAGTCCCATAATGGCGCCCCCTGTTGTTAGTTGTGCTATAGTCCCCTGCTAGACCGAAATCGACAGTGTACGCTATATTCCCCTACCTACCTGTGCCCATCAGGAAATTATACGGCTTAACATCGCGGTGGAGAAATTTCTTGGAGTGGATATACTCAAGTCGAGCAATGAGTTGGTCAGCTAGAAGTAGTACTGTCTTCAGAGAGAACTTTCTTTGGCAGTAATTGAATAGATCCTCGAGTGACGGGCCGAGAAGTTCGAGGACAAGTACTTTGTAATCCCATTCTATTCCGGACCACGGGATACGGGGAATTCCTGTTTTGCTACCTACGGCTTTGTAGGCATCTACTTCATTGTCAAGCATACTATGGCTATCGTGGGCATGTTCGAGTTTTATGGCAGCTTCCTTGTTTAACCGGATGTCGATTCCTAGGGTTTTCAGCGCATTTTGTTAAACTAGAGGTTACAGTACATACCCAAATAGACCAAGCACTAACACTTCAGCCAACCCGCAAGCGCCGTAGCGGGTTCCCCTGGCCGTTTACGTCGCAAAACAACACAGCCTTAGAATTATCAGAACGCACGATACATCATCCACCACAACCACACAAATTTTTTTTTATATCTTTATATTCATACGGGGCAACCCCTTCATGGCTTTATCAGCCTCTTCTAATACTAGTAGACGACAGCGGTCCGAGCCAGTCCAACCTGAGAAGACATCCAAATCTCCAACTCCACGAGGAAAGAAAATAATAGACCCTAGAAGGCCAGAAACGCCAATCGCATACTGGGATGGCATATCAAAGGTCTAGCTAACTTTACGCGCCCTTACGGAGCTAGAGAGAAGGACTCCATAAGCTTACCTAAACCCACGTCCACCTGTCGCTCAGAGCTACAGTACCTACACGATGAAGAGGAGTTACAGTGGTCAGTACATAGTCAATCCCCTTTGCATCCGATGTCCCACAATTACAAAGAAGATAAAGTGGTTTGCTAGACGATGCGGATCAGAATTTTCAAAGCTGAGAAACGTGTGTTGTGTGAAATATCTACTTATGTTAGCTTTAGCTAATAAATCTACGTAATATCTAGAAGATGCTTGATCTTGCACACGTACGAAGCGCGCGAATCAGTCTGAATAGTCGAGCCAAACGCAGAGTGCAGTCGGTATTCCTAATTGGCACATCAAGCATCTACTCAAGTTACGCCAATATTTCTCCCTATCGGCATTATGATCTTAGTCGTACTAATACCAGCCACGATATTGTGCCCTCGATGCCAGAGAATCTGCCGATGATTTACAGGGGGAAACGCGACCAAGCTGAGGGAAATAGACACGCGCTAATCTTGCTTGTCGATAAGTGGTTAGTTTAAATGGAAACGCGAAGTGCTAGCTGATGACAACTCTCAAGTTGGTGGCCGCAAGAAGGGAAAAAGTATACTATCTTACACCCTGATCAATTTATCGAGAAAATCCTTGAACAAAGATAGTAATTCATTGAGGAGATATTAAAAAGGACGAGATAACTTCATAGAAAATCTGCAATGTCAGCTATCAGCCAGATGTGTGCCTAAAGGTCGGATTTGTCAGAAGCAACAGCAAGACCGACGAATCAAAATCGAAGAGAGGGACGGCTTGGTAATATATTGAGTTGTTGTAGCAGGGGTGGCCACTAGAGTCTATTGTCTTTGTGCGATCGATCGATTTTACACCCCTTTGGACTGGGCGATCCGCTTCATTTCTAATGTTTGCTTGGAGCTCACGCCGGCCTTGCGAGAGTCCTACCTGAACTGGTTCGCACCATCCTTAGCCTTATACTGGCCGATTTCGGCCGATACTCATGGAAGAAGGTCTTTGTCGGGTAGTACACAAGTTGCATTTTAAGCCATGGTACCAGGTCCTCGTGCCCTGATCGAGTTTCCTGCGGAACAGACGAATGCAACCAATGACAAATATATCCTCTACTCTTTCTGATTCCGTTTCTTGGCTTTATGTACATAGCTCCATGGGTTTTCCTCATGTACAAATAGCTGTACCTTCCTCAGAGCTTGATGGTTTTGCCGACATGTGGCTAACGCCCGCATTTCCGTGGGTCAGGTTGTGGCTGGGTCAGCGTCAGTTGTAAGCTTGGCTCTCCCTGAGATAGCATTGAACCTTCGGCAGTAACTCAGTAAATATTCTATATTTTCACCATTCTTCTACTCACGTGGAAGGTCAAGGGCTGTTAAATGCTAGATACCGCCGTGGTGATGATGCCACAAACCCTGCATTGACTTGACAAAAGCGGCATAGTCCAAACGCGGAACGTCACTTCTCAGACTATCTCAGACCACACTCGAGTTTGCCTCACTCTTTCAACCAATTCGTAATATCTGCTTTCGATTCCTCATGTTGGCTTCGGTGAAAGGCCTTAATGGCCTAACATATCTCTTCTTTTGCTGTTTGATTACGCTTTCACCATTCTTTATCGTTGATGGGTGGCAAAGGTCGCCACTATTAGCTTGCTGGGTGATTGGCCTTGGTGTAAGATGGCACTTTAGGGATAGTCATTTGGTGACAGATTCCATCATTTTTGGAGTTTTTGCTACATATTTGGCAGGAGGCGACTTTAAAAGCATTCTGTTACAAAGAAGTATAAACTCGGACAATCTGGTCGCAAGCAACGGGACCTTTCGGCTCGCGATCTTACTCATTCCACTCATGCTTCTTTCTCAATGGCATGCCAACCGCAAGAGTATAGACCCAAGCCGACTGCCGAATGGGGCATCTAGATGGGATGTTTCGTACCCTAAAGCAAGGATATTCCCCTGTGAGACTAAGCATGCTCGTATGTTTCCTAAGCGGCATGCTTTTAAGTACTCATATCTTCAATGTGGCTTTCCGATAATTCCAGCAGGCGTTGCGGACGGGATTGATATCAGCAACGGAAATGATGTTCAGCTTGGTAGCTGGTGGCTGCAAATCAGGGCTCAAGACTATTTGAATCGGGGAAATGGTGCGCTTGGATTTTATGGCAAGCTGAAGCTGTATCTGCAAGAACAGGTATGTGGAACCGGAGTACTTGGTACTTCAAATACTATTCAAATCTCTTCCATCACTTCTGACTTCTAACAAATGCAGAATGTCAAGGACGCTGACTGGTCATATGCATACCTTGTCACAGCGCCGCGCTTCTTCGGATACTCCTTCAACCCTGTTTCATTCTGGTATATTTACGACTCAGACCATCAGCTTACGAAAATGATTCTAGAGGTCAACAATACCTTCGGCGAAAGACGCATGTATCTACTCGATGGGTCCAATGTGTCTAGTCCTCGTCAGCCTCCTGTCATTGCGGCTCTTGGATCGGGCATGCCCTCGGGTGGGAAGCCGCGTTTTACTGATATTTGGATGAAAGATTTCCATGTTTCGCCGTTCAACTCTAGGAAGGGCTCTTATGTCTTAAAAGCGCTCGACCCATTCCCGTACGCTGCTTATGAGAATCCATTCATCGACAATACGATCACACTCATATCTTCCAAGGATCACGCAAAGCTTGTTGCGCGCCTCAACTCTACGGGCCCGGCACTAGATATGGAGAATTTGGGTATTGTTGATACAATACGGTTCACTCTCAGTTGGTGGTGGGTCGGCCTCGTAACGTTTCCACGGATCGTGAGGGAGGCTGCCAAACTCTACTATAAGAAAGGTTTGCATGTTTGGTTTCGTCCTGAGGTGGTTCACACTAGTGTTGGCCGCGTCCCCACGTCGACAGAAATGTAAGTCTCCAGGTCTCGAGCCCTATAACTGCTGACATCTCTAGCGAACTCTACAATTTTTTCAAGGGCTACCTATCCCTTCTCGTGCGCCAGTCGCAGGAACCAATCAGTATCATGTTTCATACTGCCATTCCCAACAAGCCAGTCCAAGCAATCGCCAATACCCGTGTAACAGAGGGCAATTCAAAACCCAGACATCTTGAGGTTCGAATTCTCACTCCGGCATTCTACTCACGCTTCGTCCACTATGCCTATACGTCCGAGGCTTTCGACCGCGAGTGCATCTTCACCCACGAGAAAAATCGAACGTTGTGGATTTCGCGACCTGAACTATTGCCATTGCTATTACAAAAGCGAAGTTCTACAGTTGTTAACCATCACCCTTCTATAAGACGCTCTTATTTCGATGAGCTTAGGTGGAGGGTTCTGAGGAAGAGTAGATGCACACCAGCTACGCCTGCATACTCTACTTCAACACCCAGCAATACCGCGTCCATAGCCGAGGATGTACGGTCGCTGCCCTACTCAGAGCTAGACCAGTATGTACGAAGTTTTAGGAACCATGAAGAGGCTAGTAAGTATCGGAGAATGGCAACCAAGTTGTTCCTGGCGCAACGTTTGTGCTTTGGGTTGACCGAGATTATTGGGCTACTTGACCTGATTGCAAGGGTGTTATTGTGCTATCAGGGGGTTTCTCAGCTTGTAGCCTTGCGGGCTTACCACAACCAAGCGGGTATTGACGGGTGTTCCACGAAGATAACCAGGGATGACTCCTCAGGTACATGCTTCAGAGACGCCAACGCCACTCTAGAGGACTGGAGGTGGCTTGTCACTACAGCAGTCTCATTATCCGCCTGTCATCTGCTTGGGTTGTTGAAAGGTTTCAGCTAGCTTGTGGCTTTAGTTGTCTGGTCAAATCTTACAATCTAATATCTATTTTCGATCAGGTGGTGTAAACCACGGAGTTCTTTAATCTCAATGACGCAGCCGATCGATGCCGTTCTCAATGCCCTTCAGCCGAGGTATTGACGCGTTAGGCTTAGCGGGATCAGCGACAATCCGGGGAGAAACGTGACGCGCCACCGCCGACCTCGCGTCTTCACATGTTGAATAAGGCATGCAAACATGACGCATGCGAACGTTAGCCTCGCATGTGAAGCTACAGGTGATCGTGTGCTACGTGATCAACTACCATTGATTCTGTTCAGTATCGAAATGAGCACAACAGCAGTTATCATAGCACTGTTGACTTGCTAATACATGAGCTATAGCCCAAGCAATTGGCCAACGTCATTCCTCCGCTGGTCCTCTCTAGGGCGGATCGACACCAGCCATGCATGTCAAATGTCTTTCCCTTTGAGCCGAGGGCATCTTGAAAACGTATCAGCTTGACTCTAGCGCTAAACTTGCCGCTGAATCACGTCCTCAACTTCCTCGGATAACGCAGTCGGTCCAATGGTGCGCTCAGCCGAGCCCTCCCGAGCTCAATGGTACTGGAATGTAAAGTTGACCATGCTGCTCTGGGTTATGGGTGCAGCTCTTCCACATGCTATACTTAAGAGACTTGGCTCCCCAAGAAGTGGTCGCGTGAAACTAATCTTGGCTCCGAGGCTCGTGAAGTGTCATCATTGCTTCATTGATCAAAGAGAATATTCCAATTCTCTCTTTCCCTTCTTCTCAACGTTCACACAAGCTCAAGACTTGATTTTACACTCCATCCTACATACAAAGCCATCATTTCTGTTCATACCAAACCCACTACATAATGTCACACGTAGACGCTGAGGATGCCCAGTTCCAGCAGGAGGTTGAGGAAGTCAAGCAGTGGTGGGCAGACTCGAGATGGAGATACACACAAAGACCGTTTACGGCTGAACAAATTGTTGCAAAGAGAGGAAACCTGAAAATTACATACCCCAGCAACAACCAGTCGAAAAAGCTCTGGAATATGATAGAAGGTCGCTTCAAGGTATGGCTGCTCTTCGAAGCGTTCATGATTTTTCTGACAGTGCGTAGAACAAGGGTGTGAGCTTCACTTATGGCTGCCTTGATCCAGTCATGGTTACACAAATGGCGAAATACCTCGACACAGTATACGTTTCTGGATGGCAAGCTTCGTCAACTGCCTCATCGACCGATGAGCCTGGCCCAGATCTGGCAGACTATCCCTATGTGAGCGTATAGCACGTCTAAATAGTTTTCCATATTAATGAATTTAGACCACTGTACCGAACAAAGTCGGCCACCTTTTCATGGCACAGCTTTTCCACGACCGAAAACAGCGGGAAGAGCGCATTACCACCCCAAAAGCCGACCGCACGAAGCTTGCCAACGTTGACTACCTACGACCGATCATTGCCGATGCCGACACTGGACATGGAGGTCTCACAGCCATCATGAAACTCACTAAGCTCTTCATCGAGAAGGGCGCTGCTGGTATTCATATTGAGGATCAAGCCCCTGGCACAAAGAAATGTGGTCACATGGCTGGAAAAGTTCTGGTACCCATCAGCGAGCATATCAACAGACTGGTGGCCATTCGTGCGCAGGCAGACATCATGGGTATGTGTGAATAGTGTCAACAACAAAGATAAGTTCTAATGTTTGAACAGGCACCGATCTTCTCGCGGTCGCCCGTACCGACTCCGAGGCCGCTACGCTCATTACCTCGACGATCGATCCCCGAGATCACTATTACATCATGGGTTGCACTAATCCCGCCCTCCAGCCGCTCAGTGAGCTCATGTATGTAGCCGAGCAATCTGGCAAGAATGGCACAGAGCTCCAGGCTATTGAAGATGCATGGATAAAGGAAGCGAACCTCAAGCTCTTCCACGGGGCTGTCATTGATACAATCAATGCTGGCGTGCACGTGAACAAGAAAGAACTCATCAACCAGTTCCTCGAGCAGAGCAAGGGCAAGAGCAATGCTGAATCACGTGCGATTGCACAAGGCTTGACTGGCGTAGACGTCTACTTCAACTGGGAAGCTGCCAGGACACGTGAAGGCTACTATAGATATCAGGGCGGCTGTCAATGCGCTATCAACCGCGCGGTTGCTTACGCGCCTTACTGCGATATGATATGGATGGAGTCTAAGCTGCCCGATTATGCGCAGGCTAAAGAATTTGCAGATGGTGTTCATGCTGTCTGGCCAGAGCAGAAGTATGTTGTTCGATGCTGATGTTTGATATTCCGCTAACAAATGTGCAGGCTTGCGTACAACCTCTCTCCTTCATTCAACTGGAAGGCCGCCATGCCCCACGACGAGCAAGAAACCTACATCCAACGTCTCGCCCAGCTCGGCTACTGCTGGCAGTTCATCACGCTCGCAGGTCTACACCAGAGCGCGCTGATGGCCGACACTTTCTCCAAGGCATACGCCAAGCAGGGCATGCGTGCTTATGGCGAGATCATCCAGGAACCCGAGGCAGAGAACAAGGTCGATGTGCTGACGCATCAGAAATGGAGCGGCGCAAACTATGTAGACAATCTGTTGAAGATGGTTAGCGGCGGTGTGAGTTCGACAGCGGCAATGGGCAAGGGTGTTACAGAGGACCAGTTCAAATAGACATAGAAACGGATATGTAGATGAGGTGTGGCTTAGTGAATTGCATCACTCTGGCGTTTTGTGTCAACCATGGACCAGCGGGCCATCTGCTTCACAGCATAAGCTACCAACCAACTCGATCTATTGCCAAAGTGGCAAAAGAATAGGAGTGATTTAAAGGAAGCTTCTTCCTCAAGTGACTGGCAAGCCAGAAGACTCAATGAAAAAGATGTTCGCGTACACCTCAGGCAGTGCAATAGAGGCGACACTGTGCCTTTGACTATGAGCAAGCCCAGTGAGCCAGAAGGCGGTTTCAAAAACGAGATAATCGGAAGATCCCCGTAAGGATCAAATCAGCGATTAAACTGATTAGAACAGATACTACACATGATCAAAGCCAGAAGGCAAAGAGTGCTGAGGAGTGGGAGAGGGGACGGGGGCAGAGGGGTTTATATATGTGCTGGGAGGAGGCTAGCACTAGCGGCCCTGCAGCAGCAGAAGGCAATTATTGGGGTGAGTGACCGTACGCGAGTGGGAGAGCCGTAGTTGTGCTGGCGGGTGCCTGCTGGGGGGATGGTTGCCTGGCCCAGGTGAATGTTGATATTGTCACGTGATTGGTGTTGGGATCTCGGGAGATGGAACTGGAACAGGCCAAAAATTGTCAGAGAACCAATTAAAAGTGCATTAAAAAGAGCTCTCAATAGTAAATAATCTCTTATCCCAATGGGTAGGAAAAAGCCACGACTGCGGCTCGTCTTCGAGGCACAACTACCGGGCGAGAAGCACGGCTTTCTCTAGCTCACATCACAAATATATGATAGAAGCTTCAGAGCTTGCATTTATTCCAGCAAAGAGTGATATTAGCTATTAAGCATCTATGATCCCATCCAATGACCCAAGTCGCGGAAAAGACTGACCGAATTCTATACCTCCAAAAGACACCAATCGCTATGCAACGCAACCAAATAAAAATCCAAGTCTATACCATCATTTCAACTCGCCAACGATCCGACTCTTCTCTTCAGTCTCAAAATGTTGTCGATTTACTTCTGGCACTCGATGGTGAAGTTGGTGACATCGGTCTCAACCGCCTTGTCAGTGCCGTCCAAATCGGCGAAGGTAATCTTGTCGTTGATCTTGATGACACGTCCAGTGGCGGGGTCCTTGAAGATGCAGAACACGTTCTGCACAGCCGGGTTGATGTTGTTCGCCGAAGTGGCAATCAGCTTGCCATCCTTCCACAGGTTGGTGGCCCATGGGAAAATGTCTTTGAGCACGCGGGGGCCGGCATTGATGATGACGGAAGAGCCAGCGCTAGCACCAGTGATGTCGTTGGTGAGCTTGAAGGTGAAGTACTGGGCTGGTGCGCCGTTGCGAGCTGCAACCATGGGAGAGGCAAAAGCGCCAGAGAAGAGGGCGAGGGAAGAAGCGATGATTGAGGCCTTCATTTTGTTGGTTGGTTGTTGGACTTAAGTAACTATTAAAAGTTGCAAGGAGATGAAAAAAGATGAAAGGAAATAGTAGAAAGTTGTTATTGTGTTTTGTGATTGTAGGATGGATTTCAATCTGGCGTGGATTGCACCTGTCTTTATACAAGTCCACACCCACCAGCACAGCCAGATGTCACGATGGTATGCAAGGGTGCAATACCAGAGCCGTTCTGGAAAGACATTTTCCTCTACTCAGCCCTCTCGCTACTGCTGATGGGAGTGAGATACTCCGCCTTTTTGCTCAGCTTGCGCACGTGCTGATGTCCATCAGATTATCAATACGGTGAAGCTAGCGACCGAGCACACTTAGAAAAGGACCACGGTAGTTCAGCTGCGCGTCCATCATATAGTAAGCAAGCCCGGTAGGTACTTTTGGAAGTTCCTTGTGGCACTACCCAAACAAGTAAGCTTACCAGCGATGCCCTGCCACTTCGTTGCTCAGCCACTTCCCGCTCATCTCTCATTTGCTAACTATGCGAACAAGTGTTCAGCTATATTTACTTCAAGCTAATGAGTGCTAGTTTGTAGGCTTTGCAATCCAATATTTGGTTCCAGCACAATTTTTGATCCAAGATGGGTAATGTGATGAGCATGCGGGGTAGACCTGGAGAGTGGAAGGGCGTCGGCTGTGAGCTGAGACACACCATAGCCAAATGCTTACCGACTGTTATGTGTAATTTGAGGTTACATTGAATATTTTCAGGTCATATGTGTATGCAAAGGCGGCTGAGTTTCATGGCGTTGCCTATAACCAGCGCAGAAAAAAAGTCTCGTTGGTGGAGTCGCATGAGCAATATGACAATGTGTAAAGTCTCACGTGAAATGTCAGCGCATATGCAAATACCACACCGCTACTACCATCTGAGACCAGGCATGTGAGTGGGTAATTGTCTCGGCTGCCTGCCCTTTGAAGTCAGCCCTTTGACTATTGGAAGTGTTGTACACTGCCTCTTCACCGGCTCAAAGTTTTGAGAAGATACCCGTTGAGAGCACGAGTCTGCCACCCGTCTGATAAACACACAACCTTAGGTAGTATATTCTGCTCGGAGGTTGAGTCTATGCAGAGACCGTTGGCGTGTCACAAACACATAGGTACGTAACTGCTTCTCGTTTGACCCTCTTGGCTTGGGCATGCTGTCTTTCTTAGTGCAGATTACCTTACTGTAAATATCTGAACATTTGGTCCTTCGATCCGCAGATCAGGGACGACGGTATAATAATTACTAAACTTAGAAAAACTGGTGTTGGATAGTTTGATGGTTTCTGAACTAGCAGACACAATACCTGGCTACCTAGGTACCTAGGTAGCTAAACTCAAATGGTGTGATATAGCTCATAGATTATCTTCTTGTATCCCTATCTGCATAATTACTTATTATGTTTTACAAAAGACATGAAATTCATGGCACTCTATTCGCGCAACCCCATTGCCCAAAACTCTAAACTTCGCTTCAAATCGGCTGTACCTCCCGCATCAAGCCTAGACCTACTAGCTGCCCTACTCGACCCGCACGGTCTATCACACACCCTCGCATGACATATCTCAAGCCTAGTGATTGTGATAAGAGAAAGTGCATTCTCATAAACGTAGTGACCAGCTTCAGATTGCTTCAAAATACTCACATCGCCGCGCAATTCACTAATCATGGCCGAACCCAGCACATATCCCAAAACCGCTACCAGCACCGTCAATCGCTACAAACACTAGGGTATTCCATGATCCCATACCTCTATCAAAAGCTAAAGGGCTAATCGATAAACCCCAGCATCATACGATACACAAACAATCCACAACATCGTAAACACCACACCCGTCCTCCACGTCTCCTTCGTCCCAGACTCGCCCCTACCTAATGTACGCTTTGGCCGTATCGCAACTTTTGCAACCTAACTTCAATGTCAATTATCTCAGCGAATATGGGTGATATCGATGCAGTGATTGCAGCTGTAGAATTGCTGAAGCTAGGAGAAAAGATTTGTTAGGCTTAAATTGCAAAGGCTTATGGCGTTGAACGGACAACGCTGTTAAGAAGATGTCGGGGCTTAAAACCAGGGCGATCCCCCGCTACCCCGTCGCAGTGCCAGGATCGCAAGCATAAAACGCCCCGCCGAGCCCCTGCCTTTAGAAGCGGCGCCGAACAAGAAACCCACGAGTAGAGTAGCAACCAAGCCCGCAGCGCCTGCCGCCCAGCATACCACGCAGGAGACTCAACGTAGGAAGACAGGACGACCAGTCCCTGTACGCCCCCCACCAAAAGAGCCATCACGGACTCGGTCTCGGTCCCGGCGGAGACCGGGTATAGCGAAGAAGGCCGGGCCGGGTAACTATAGTCATTCCTACCCAGTTCGCTGAGGCCTACCATCATGGATAGTGGAGATTCGATATTTCTGTTGTAGTGGTTCGGCTCCATGCCGTTCCCATCATGACGCGATGAACTGTGGTACTCGTGATAACTGCTTAGCATGTGATAATCGCTCTATCGCCCGAATCGCTCCATCGCCCGAATCACCAAATTGCTCCATCGCACATCTGACACATCTAACGGAACCATGGTTCGCTACACCTACTACCTACTCAACGGGGCAAAAAAAAATGAATATATAGTCTCTACTCATCCCATCAGCACATGTTCTCTTCGATTCATTTTTACTAGTAAGTGGTTTTTGCTCAGGACTAAGAATAGATCTTAGGTTTAATGATGTTATCACAAAGGATGTTAGCCTAGCAGCCGAGTAATTGTTATCATTGCAATGTAGGTATGTATTGGATTTTAAGTGCTTGACTGACCTTCAGCAGACTCGAACTTGTTTTAACCCGCAACTGCAGCTAGATGGTCGTAATTTGAGGCTATACGAACCTTCTCTCAACTGCTACTTGTTGGCATGTTGCAGAATTGAAAAAGATATGACCCGTGTCAGGGAGATACAGCACGACTGATGATGATCACCAGCCCAAATATTGACACGCGTACGCTTTGATTGCGTAATGTCAAGTTCCCAAGGGCAAGTGCAGGTGCTGAAGTCAATAAATAGTGCAAGGCAGGGCCGAAGAAGATCGGTGATGAAATTGTGATCGCACACTCCTCTTTCCTGCACAGCAGCAGCAGTAGAAGGAGCGCAAGATGCAATATACAACACACATTATTTCTGAAATCTTCTAGCGACTACAGCTAAACAATACATTTATTGTTGTAAGACTAAATGTGCGAGTCGCTGAAACGGCACAAAAGTCGTTCTTTTTTGGAGAGAGATGATAATGAGGCCCACCGCCTAATGACCCAACATCCCAGCGCCAATCATACTCCCCATGATTGGCCAAATAGGCCGCTACCAAGACTCAGATGCAAGCTGTTATCTACACGGCTACGTGTCCTCGCGCCTCATGAACCTCGCAGCAACCAACAGTCTCGCACTCTGTGTCTGCGCCACAAAAGTCGACGGCCTGGTCCTCAGTCTAACGCCCTACACCCACAACTACAACTACCGGTCCGCCGTGCTCCAAGGACACGCCAGTATTGTCGACGACGCAGACGAGAAGCTGTGGGCCATGCAGCTGATTACGAATTCCGTGGTGCCGGGGCGCTGGGAGCACACGCGTGTGCCGCCAACCGGTGCTGAGATGCAGAGTACGCGGATTTTGCGGCTGAGGATTGAGAGTGTGAGTGCGAAGGTGAGGGAAGGGGTGCCAGAGGATGAGAGGAAGGATATGAAGAGTGAGAATGTGTTGGAGAGCGTGTGGACTGGTGTTGTGCCCGTGTACAAGAGACTAGGGACGCCGGTTGATGGGCCGTATAACCGGGTCAAAGCGGTGCCAGAGCATGTTGGGAAGTGGGCGGAGGGGGAAAATCAAGGGAGGGAAAGGTATGCGGTTGATGCGGCGAGCAAACCTGCGCCGTTGAAGAGGCCAAAGAAAGAAGATGAGAATGGATGATTGAAATATTAATTTAGGGTACTTTGGTAGCGTCTAATATATCTATACAATTGAAGGAAATGCCACTCTATGTTGAGTACGGGTGCTGTTATTGTGGTGCGCCCATTGCTTGAAGTTTTGCTAGTTCCCAGTATACACCCTTACGTTCCACAAGTTCATCGTGTCGGCCCCTTTCTACAATCTTGCCTTGGTCAAAGACGTAAATGACATCGGCGTGTTGGATGGTGCTTAGACGATGCGCAATGGCAATTGTTGTGCGGCCTTTGGAGGCCAAGTCGAGAGCGGCTTGGACAACACGCTCGGATGTCGAATCGAGTGCGGAAGTAGCTTCGTCGAGGAGAAGAATCTTGGGGTTACGTAGGAGAGCGCGAGCAATGGCGATACGCTGTCTTTGGCCACCGGAAAGAAGAGCGCCCTTCGCACCGACGAGGGTGTTGAATCCATCTGGCAAAGACACCTATGTAGGTTAGCTATTGACTCATTTCCAGAAATGACAGATACTCACGATGAATTCGTAAATATTGGCGTCTTTTGTAGCTTGTATAACTGACTCTTCAGACACATCGTCCTTATCCGCAAGAATATTGTCACGAATCGTGCCTGTGTACAGAGTCGTCTCCTGACTAACAATTGCTAATTGTGCTCGGTAATCCTGCAGGTTGTAGTCTGTCAATGGTACTTCATCGACTAGGACACTGCCAGTTGTGGGGTCATAAAAGCGCTCGAGCAATTGCATGACGGTCGACTTGCCGCTTCCACTGGCACCGACAAGCGCGATAAATTGACCAGGCTCGGCACGAATGCTGACACCACGAAGAACACGATGGTCTGGTCGTCCAGGGTATGTGAAGCGAACGTCTTGCAATTCGATTTGACCAGTTAGAGTGTCAATCTTCTTGCCGTCGGTGGACCAATGATCGATTTTGGGGACACGGTTAACAAAGGATTTCAGAACCTTGGCAGCAGATCGTGCCTCGCCCATGTCGGGAGCGAACGAGAAAATAGCGCCGGCTGATTGAGCTCCGTTGATGATAGCGGAGTAGATGATGAAGAACTGAAGAACAGTGTACTCGCGGTTGAGCAGTAGACGACTACCATACCAAAACACAAGCGCAAAGATGAGCATGGACAAGCCTTGTGACATGGCGTATAGAGCACCTGAGACGTTCTGAAATTTGAAATTATCCTTGGCATGGTTGCCAAGTTTGCCATGGTACTCTGAGAGGAGATGTTTCTCAAGAGATAGGGTAGCAACAGTGCGGATCGACGAGGCCGCTTCACAAGCGAAGGAAGCCGCTTCGTTGCTGCCCTTGGTCCTCTTCTCCATACGAGTAAGTGCGTAAAAACGGAAATATCCACAAGCCAAGACGAGCGGAATTGTGGCGGTACAGACCAAAGCCAACTTCCAGCCAAATGAGCAGCCAATGATGATTGCAACGAAGATGGAAGCTCCCGCACTCACAATCGTACCGAGTGTAGACCCACTCAAGCCAGCAAGACGATTCGCTTCGGATGACAAGAAGTTTGCGAGGGCTCCAGATGTAACCATGTCGCCATCGTAAAACTCCATATCCTGACGAAGCATAGCGCCGAACGCTCGCTCACGCACATTTCCAATAAGACGAGCGGATCCTCTGGACAAAGTCAGACCCTGAGCGAAATAACAACACCAAATCACTGTTCCCAGCATGAAGAACATCCAGCACCAGAAGCTTATACCGAGACCGCCAAGTGATGTGCCGGGCGAAAGAAGCGAGTTGATAGAGTTTCCGAGGAAAATGGCTTGGACGCCCGGGTTACAGCCTGCAATGAAGCTAAATACCAGGCCAATGGTCATGGTCGTATGCTCGCCAGCGTTCATTTCCCAGCTGAACTTGATCAGCTCCCAATTGCTATACTCTACGTCCCCCTCTTTTTCAAGCTTCCTGGGAACAGAAGGAGCGGAGGTAATTGTTCGTAGTAGGTCAGCCTTTTCATGGTCTCCTTCAACTTTCCCTTCTTTCTGTGGACCCAAAACAGACATGCGGTTGCCAGAGTTGAGCTTCGTACTCAATTCTTGTGCCTGGACTAAGCTGGAATAGACACCGTCTGAAGCAAGCAGTTCCTGGTGCGTACCCTGTTCCACAATTCGTCCCTTGGCCATCACGACGATGTTATCTGCGTTCTTGATGGTGGAAAGTCGATGGGCGATAACGATGGTAGTCCGGCCCTGTGACGCGCGATCTAACGCTTCTTGCACCGCACTTTCGGATTTAGTGTCGAGAGCCGCAGTGGCCTCATCCAGAAGCAAAACCCTTGGGTCCGAAACAATGGCTCGGGCGATTGCGATACGCTGCTTTTGTCCACCAGACAACAGGTTGCCTCGCTCTCCAACCTTGGTCTGGTATTTCTCGGGCATTTCGTTGATGAAGTCATGTGCGTTAGCGATCCGCGCAGCCTTTTCAATCATTTCCATCTTCTTCTCCTCAGATGCGTTGGCGTATTCCGTGTTGACAAGACCATGTGCGATACTTTCGTAGATTGTTACGCTGAAGAGGACTGGCTCTTGACTTACAATAGCCATATGTTGCCTAAGCCATCGTAGGTTGAGAGTGGTGATGTCCCTACCGTCCAAAAATACTTGACCCTCCATTGGTAGATAGAAGCGTTCCAAAAGGCCTACAACAGTCGACTTTCCGCTACCAGATGCTCCAACTAGCGCAATCATCTTTCCAGCTTCTACTTTTAAATTGAAATCCATGAGCACTGTAGTTTCCGGCCGAGATGGATAGATGTGTTTAATGCCTTTGAATTCGATGTCGCCAACCAGGTCTTCGGGTGCTTCGCCTTCGTCTGTCTCTGGGTCAATTGGTGATTTGCGCTCGATGGTATTAAACACTTTGGTAGCGGCTGCGGTTGCCGCACCAAAAGCCTGGATATGTGGGAGGACGCTGCCAATTGAGAAGCCAGCGATCATCGTAGCCATAACAACGGTGAGAATATTCGCAACACCTAGTTCGCCGCTATGCAAAAATCGGTTACCTTGCCAGAATGCTAGTGCATACTGCAAGTTAAGTATACCCATCATGCCGGCGATCATCAAAGAGAGGCAGAACTTTGCTTTAAAATCGAAGTGCGAAGCCTTCCCCAGAAGAGTCTTGTACTTTTGTTCCAGGCGTTTTTGAGTACCGTAAGCAGCAACATTGCGTGCCGATGACAAGACTTCTTCTGCCAGAGACGCGGCCGTAGCATACTCGTTGACTGAGACAATTTGGTTCTTCTTCATTATCCCACCGCATACGCCCATCATCAAGATTAAGGTCACTGTAGCAGAGATCATGATCAGCGAAAGCTTCCAAGACCGGACAAAACCAATGATGATGGCGGTAACAAATGCCGAAACTCCACTGATGAAGAGCCCAATCTTTTGCCCAAGACCGTCTTCGACCAGGTTCATGTCGGAGCTGATACGAGTAGTGACCTCTCCGGAGCCGAGGAAATCAAAGAAAGCAATGTTTTGCCTGAAAATAGCGCGCAGATACAGTTCTCGAATTTGCTGCGTGATGCGCTCTCCAGTATACGAAAAGCCAACAACGCTTATCCAAGAAGTAAAGAAGGATGCAATTCCTATGATTCGTTAGTCGGTAGCAAGCCAGGACAGTCGAATTACATACCGAGGTATACAAAATAGAGAACGAGATCGTTTGTCTTTTTCTGAAATTGATGGGCTGCATTTGCGTCCACTGATAAGCCTGTAAAACTACCAGCAAAGTTTCCATAGACAACCTATCAAAAACTGTTAGTCACATAACACATATAGAAACCTGGTAGCTTACTGTCATCAAAGGCATTGTTGCTCCAGCCGCAATCGATGCCACAACAGCAACCATCATGATCAAGACTTCACTCTTGCTTGCATATCGAAACAAAGAGAAATAGCTGACTGTTAATTTTGGCGCATCGAGCTGTCTCTCGATGATTTCCTTCTCTTGCTCACTGAGGTTAGCCATAGGCGACTTAACCTCCTCCTCAGCCAAGGCATGTTTCTCATCCAACGCCACACTGGATGGGTCTGGAGATTTTATCTTCATGCTGTCAGATGTTTCAGGTCACAGAACATATCTTGTCAGAGGTTCTCCCCGTGAAATGTCGGCGCCGATGAGGATCGAGGTCACAACGGCCTGGAGGAGAATGCAGGTCGTAAAGGAGAAAGCAAGCACGATCCTACGATCTTGGGAGATTCGAAAGTGGGCCGGCGCCAGCAGTCCGAGGAGTAGGCCTAGATGAGCCAGGGATGCCGTTCGGCGTCGCCTGAATCCGCACAACAAGCGAGACACTAGGCTGAAGACGGCGTTTCGATTGCAAGCGGGATATGCGGATACGGGAATACGGTACCGAGCCGGTTTGTGGATTTGGCAAACTGATGAATGCTGAGATGGGATTTGCTTTATACTATGCAGAGTATTAAGGGTATCGCGCCCTTAAGTGACAGTACGCCCTTTTATACGATGACTCTTGTAGTATACGAGTTTAAGAAAAGCAGCAAGGCTCATGTACAGTAAGCGAATGTGGGATTAGTGAGTCCCACAGATCAATTTGGTCCTTGACTCCTGATGGCAAGCTCGCGAGATGCACATGTCGAGGGGAACCGTCCGTTTTAATATCATGTAAGGCGACACAATTTCGCGTCTGCCTAGAAACTCTACCGGAAATGTAAACGCTACTACAACAGTTGCGGTCAAAGGCTCGCACCAATCCGAAAATGCGAGAAACGCACATTGTATACGAGAGGCCGTTTGGTGGTGATGGACGATTACGGACGAAGCGATCGGCACCTCGGGGAATAATTCCGACCGAGCCTACTCGGTTCTCCAAGAACTCGATGCGTCATAACCTGAGGCGCCCTTTTGATCCTTCAACGAGTTACCTCGCACTGTCCTTTCATTTGTCGGCTCGCATACTGGTCCGAGTAATTGCACTCTATGATGACACTATCTGCAGCCACAAGCAGTCATTTCGGGAAAATTCGCAATCGCGCCAGGCAGCAGTTCAAAATGCAGAAGCTTGATCGGTAAGAGGCTGAAGCTTGGCACAAATATGCAAACGGCAATGTCAGATGTGAGACAAACCAAAGCTTCATGCCGCATATACGAGTTTTCATAGGAAGATTTAACGTGGTGGCTGCGACCTGACGCACGAAGTACACAAAGAGGAAAGGCTGCTGTATTGCTTGCATAGAGATGCATCTCAAGCTCGATGACAATGTCAACATTCTTATCAAAGGGCTTATGGCATTTATTTTGAGACTCGACGCCATCTGTTAATGTCTCAGGTATGCTGTGGGATCTTGATTACTTTTGAACCTGAAGTCTTTAAAGCAACAGCTCAAAAAGGTACAACACACCAAATTCATATTGTGGCCACGAATTGTGTGCCGTTCCAACATACAGTTGGACTCTTACTCCGTCACTGTATAGTTCCAAGGGTCACTCTCGAGTAGCGTAATATGTAGAGGTAGAGAATGCATCACGTCGCTATTGTACATCTCTGAACTAAAAATGAAGGGGGATTCATACTATATCTTCTCACAAGGTAAACTTTTTATTTGAGAACAGTAAGCCTATGACTACAGACTAAGATATTCACAGATCCATCCAGCAATCCCTCATCCCCAAGATACAACCGCTCTCCAATTTACCCACCGGCATGCCATTCGCAACAACACTTTTACCCACAAATCCAAAAAAAACCACCCATCCTTACAGATACTTCTCCATCAACCCCTTCACAGCCCCCAAATCCAAAGCCTCCACTCTCCCTCTAACCCCATCCATACTCTCCGCCATACAAACCGCGTTCAAAATCGCCTCCTCCACACAATCCGCGCCCGCCTCAAACAGCGCATTAATCGTCGCATCATGCACCACCTCGACGCCCACCGTCGCCGGCACAAACGGATCCATAGTATCGTTGCCCCCACCGTCGCCGCCGTCGCCCCCAGACACAGATAATGCATTCCCAGTTGAAAACGCAAGGAAGATGTCACCTGAGGGATTAGAGCCCCAGCCACCAACGCGCGCGAGGCCGACGGTTGCGCGTTTGGCGAGGCGGCGGAGCTGCGTGGGGTGCAGGGGCGCATCAGTGGCAAGGACGACGATGATGCTGCCGTCCTTCTTGTCCTTGGCCTTTTCGATGGCAGCGAGGGTTTGTGCGTGGGTGGATACGGGGTTTGTGGTGAGATTGGCTTGGATTGCATTGAAGATGAGGCGGCCGATAGGGGCGCCGGAGATCTTGAAGTCGATCATTTTGCCGTAGTTGGCTTGTACCAGCGCGGCGATGGTATAGGGCGTGGACGTCGAAGTGGGGATGAGCCGCGAGCTGGAGCCCGTGCCGCCTTTGAAGTAGTGGCATAGCATGCCTGTACCGCCGCCGGTGTTGCCTTCCGGGACGGGCGAGGAGGATGCAGTGTCGATGCCTGTGACGATGTGTTGGGGTGTAACAGCGAACTTGGTTACGTCGTGGAGGAAACCGTCGAATGTTTCGGCGACGACGGGGAGGAGAAACCAGTCTGCGCTGCCGTTTGAGTCGCTGTGTTCACGGATGGCATGTTCGTAGATGCCGTTGTATGCTGAGCCTACGCCGAAGCTGCCGGTGATAACGATGGGGCTATGGAGGAGTCCAGTTTCTTCGATCCAGTGGCTTCCTGTCATTTCGCCAGAGCCATTGAAGCGAAATATACCGGCGAAAGTACCCTGTTCAAACCAATCCTTGCGAGGGAGGATGGTGGTTACTCCAGTATTGATTGTACCTGGCTTTGCATCTGGATACTTTGACGACTCGTGGATCGATTGTGTCGATACTAGGACACCTGGAATATCTGTCAAGCTGTTCTTTGGTCCGGGCTTGTAGCGGCCGAGATAGACAGTTGGAAGGAGGTCTCTAACGCGTTGACGTGGAGTGGAAGCTGGCTCGAAAGACATGACGAATGGTAATTGAATGCAAAATATGAGAGATGGCAGATTTGCAGTGATAAAGAGGTTTCAAATACTTCACATACTTACACAAACCTATTATATAGAGGGACGTAGCTCATGTGGATAGATGTATGCTATACTTGCGCCCTTTTGCTAGGGCGATACCCCGCAGCCCTAAGGTGATGAACATTTTTCCATATCTACCCAAGCTTACATCAACTATATGGGGAAGGTGAGATAGACCAGGCGTGGCGTGCAGTCATGTCTGCATACTTCATCTCCACAAGGAGTAAAGGGAGAGTGACTCATGGGCCCACGCTAAACCTGAACTGATGCTCTCTTCTAGCAATCTTGGAACCCACTTCCATCCGCACCTCTTTCAAACGTTGGAAAATGAAGCGGGCGAGGAATTTAGGTTTATCTATCATCGCTTGCTGTTAATTTAATATACTTCGCCCAATCCTTTCCGCTCAGCATCCTGCATCTTCTCTACATCGGCCTCGGCAATCTTCTTCTCACCCTCCAGCTTCACCCTTTCCTCCTCGTTATGTTCAACGATCATATCGCCCTTGAGCGCTTCCTGGAGGATGGGGCCTTGCATACTCTCCTCCTTTGAAGCAGAATATTTCCTCGCTGCTGCGTCGTCGCTGGTAGCGTCGCCGTCACCCAGTCTGTCGGTTTTCGTTCCAATCCCCATACCACTCTCCTCTTTCCAGCTTTGTTCTGTTTGCCTTCGTGCAAGCTTACGTTCCTTCGACTCCTGGCGCTGCTTTGAAGACGCGCGCAACTTGGACCTGTGATTTTGTAGATGCTGCATGCCCGGGAAGTAGTCTGAATCATCCGAGAAGCCTTCAGCGGGAGATTTCAGCGGCGGCTGCAGATGTCGTGCGATGGCGGCGGTCCGTGGGATGGTATGTTGGTGATTTCGAGTTGCAGCCGTAGAACCGTCCTCTTCGCTACTCGAGGTGTCATTCGAGGCGTCGTTGGGTGATGCGAGCCCTGGGGGTATCTCTCCCTGTTGTGTGGCCTTGGCGCTATGCTTTCTCGAGATTTTGACTGGCGATGGCTCCTCAATAGTCGGGGGAGTCACTTGGTTCGTAACGGGGTGATCCTCTTTCTCGCTCTCCAAGGGCTCAAGTGTGGCTACGGCTGCAGATGGAAGCTGCTGTTCCTTCGATCCGAGATACTCAGCAGTGTTCTTGCGCATGGGTCGTCGTGGCCAATTTTGCCGGTCATGAGTGCAGCCATTGATACAACCTCCCCATAGCCGAGCAGGTATTGTTGGCGAGGGATTCAGTTGACCTGCACTGATTGGAGTAGGCCTGCCGGACGTGGTAGAGCCAGATGCCGGGTTGGCAGCAGCTCGTCGCTTCAGCTCAGACCAGGTGCGAAGCTCGTTCTGCAGGATGAATTTGCCGTTGTTTTCGCTTCGCTTCATGATCATGAATTCGCAGTGGTTGATGTTGCGAAGATCTTCAAAGTACTCCACGGACCAATGGTACCTGCGGATGTCAATACACTGTATTTGATGAGTCAAGTGTGCCGTCCTACCATTTCATGAGAAAGACTCTCGTCATCAGTCCATGGGTGACCAGCACGCATACACTGGGAAAATCCTCGTCGCCAAACTGGCGCCACAGGCTCTCGTTGAAGCCACTGACACGGTCGTATGCATCGGCAGCACTCTCGCCGTCGGGGATGCGGTAGAAGAAGTGGCCGTAGTCAGCCCTCTCCTGCCACATGCGCTCCATTTCGGCAGAACATGGCTGGAAGTTGCCAAAGTCCTGTTCGCGCAGGCGCGGCTCTTCGAAGACCTTGATCTTGTTGCGCTGGAAGGCTGAGGGGGCGGGGTCGTCCGAGGTCAGGGTACGTAGGATGCCCTCGGTGGTTTCGCGGGTACGGCGATAGGGCGAGGTGAAGAACTGTATGGTGTCGTCTGGCTTGAGTAGAGAGCGCAGCTGCCGACCTGCTTCTTCGGCCTAGCATCATGCCCCTCTTAGCCTAGGGCCCAGAGAGGTGGGAGGGCAAAGGCACGTACCTGGGTCACACCATGAGGGGTCAGCTTCACACGATGGTCGGGGATGAACTGGTGGATGTCTCGGTTCTTGTTTCCTTCTGACTGGGCATGGCGAACCAGTATGATCATCTACCACTGCTATTAGTCACGGCGCATGCTTGAGTGCTGTGCAAGTATGCATACCCGAGGTTTTCCCATGTTGAAGCAGGGTGTTTATACTCTGTAGATGTATGCTGGAGGATGTGGCAGGAGAAGGGATCAAGAATATCAGGGCAGGCAAGCAAATTACCGTCTGTCTGGATGTGGGAAGGCAGGTCAACAATGTTTCATATTCGACTGCGTCTTTGGTCCCTCTGCCCCGCCCTTCCGTGTCGCGCCCGCAAAAGTCCAGCCCAGGCTCGTGTTATGTCACCATGCCTCCCCGAACATCAACACCAACACTCACAGCACCACAGCCCCAACCATGTCGGAACCCATCCCCGAATCGATACCTACTTCGGCAGACCCGCGATCCAAGCGGCCTACCAAAAAGCGTGCCCTCACTCCCCGTGACAGCCATGCCTCGTCAGTGGAAGCGCTCTTCGCGAAACCTGACCGCGACATTGTCATCCCATCTACTGCTGTCGCCAAGCTTCTCTCTGCGCCTCCCGAAATGGTCGCAAACGTGCAAGGATCCAGCGCCGGAGCCGGTTCAGGCGAGTTTCACGTGTACAAAGCCAGTCGGCGGCGCGAGTATGAGCGACTCCGCCTCATGGACGAAGAGGTCCGGACCGAAGCGGAGGAGAAGGCTGCCAAGGAAAAGCGAGAAGAGCTGGAGAAGAAGGACCGGGAAAAGACGGACAAGAATCGACTGAAGCGGGAGAAGGCGCGGCTGCGGAAGGAAAGAGCGAAGCTGGGGAAAAAGGGCACAGGCAGTGATAGGGAAGGCACGCCCGTCGAAGCTGGAGACAAAAGCAAGAGGAAGCTGGCTCCTAGTGCCAACATTCCCAGACTCGGTAACGATGGAGATGCCCACGGCGAGGGGGGCGAGGTCAAGAACGCCGAAGAGATTGGTCTGGTCATCGAGGACGACGACTGAGCCCAAGGGCCTAGACCTGATGGAAACCCATGATTATTGATACCCTTTCCCTTGCGCGCCGGTCATGTATGTAATCTCACAACACACACACACACACACACACACACACACACACACACACACACAAACACACAGTCATACAATCTTACCACGGATCCAGATTGCAACATGTAGCTGGCTGCACCGCCAATTGCCCCCGTGCAATTCCGCCATTCTCGCGCCATCGGTATCAAATGTACGCTTGGTATGCATCTAATCTACCCCAGCAAGATCGACATTCATCATGCAGGTGCGACGCCGGAAGAATGTCGGAATTATCCATGTCTGGCCAATTGTTAGACATGGACACGGCAAAGCTCACGGCAATATCACATCTACTTATTAAACGCTGACCTTATTGTAACGACATTGCGCCGTTTGCACTACTAGCCCGCCTCCCTATCCCTCTAGGTGGCCAGTTTTAGATATGCTGTTTCATATCTGACCAGCATCATTGCCGTCGCACAATCTAACAAGAGGAGACATCTGCCAGCGTCGATATAATCTGATTACCACAATCTTCAGCCTCGATAGTTGGTCCGTAGTAATGTCGAGAAATCCTGTACTTTTCCTCGGTTACCATATCCGCAAATTGATTTCTGGTCAACATACCTCTACGAACATGCCAATGGTTCGCACGCCTATGTTTGGCGAGGTCTATGAACTCGCCACCCTAGCCACCAATTCTTGCGCAACTTCTCCATCTTTTGACTCATTTTAGTATTACATGGAAGGTGGCCAAAGAATTTAGCCAGCCAATATGTTATGACCACAAACACAAAGCCCATTACCCCAACAGGAGACGACGGTTTCAAGATATCCCAGCCCCGGTTACACCCATGATTCACTCTGGTCAAATTATTACTCGAAAACGCCACAAGGTCGCATGAGATCGACCACCGGGGATCTCTCGGTTCGCCGTTTGATAAAGCATATGGGATATACCTACCGACCGGAGGTTGTACGTCCGCTTTTAACATACAAAAAAGCTTGTCACTGCGGAGTACCTGGTCACCGCCTGAACGATAGATTAGGTACCCGCAAAAATGCTTAATAACTCATGGCCAGGGTAAGAATTACTCGCATCATTTTTCTACTCCCAACGCAGCTCCGGGTACATCGGAGATTAGGATAATTCACTGTGTGACTACTTTTTGCATGCAGAGCTGTACAACATGTCGTCTCATGCGATATTGAGACTCATTAAGAACGTGGAGGGAAAGCTTGCCCCAACACGGGATGCATATTGCTGTGACGTGCGGACAGTTATGGACAACAGGTGATGCTTCCAACCTACTGTCCATCGCCAGTATCTGCAACTATAAAAACGTGTGCGTCCTCCATAGCAAATCACCACTCTACTCTACCAAGTCTTCTCCAAGAAATTTAGCTCACTTACTTCCTCACATTCATTATGAGATTCTCATACGTTGCCCTCTTCGCCACTGGGTACACAGACACATCCTCCTCATATACATCCCCACTAACAAATCTCAGCGCCTTCGCCTCTCCCCTCCTCGTCCGCCAGGCCGGACCCCCCAGCGGCGCTCGTACGTCCCACCCCCTTCCACCCTCCTCCCAATAACTAACTCTCCCAGCAACTGGCCCCCGCCCGACTGGCCCCCGTCCAACTGGCCCCCGTCCAACTGGCCCCCGTCCAACCGGTCCCCGTCCAACCGGCATCCCAGGAGGATTCCCCACAAACTTCCGTACACCCCCCTTCCCCAATTAATAGCAAAGATACTAACCACATACAGCCATCCCATCAGGAGGCTTCCCATCTGGCTTCCCATCTGGCTTCCCATCTGGCTTCCCATCCGGCTTCCCATCCGGCTTCCGTACGCATCTCCACTAAGTGTTTTCTTTCTACGCTGATTATGACCCCAGCCGTGCCAACTGGTCCCCGCCCCTCAGGTGGCTTCCCCGGCCCCAGGCCCAGCGGCGTACCCAGCGGCGCACCACCCGCGCCAAGACCTTCTGCTCCCGCTGAAACGCCTGCGTAAGTTATGCTGGATCTGTTGTGTAGACTGTTTGTCTGGGGGGATTGAGGTGCAGAATGTACATAGTGTGAAGGCAGGTGGAACGGTATATACGAAGATAGGAATAAAAGCAGAACATGAATTGTTTCGATATTTAAGCTTGTATGGTTGTGATTCGTTTGATGTGAGGTGTCTGCACGTTTGAAATTGATGCTGGATTGATGTGAGGGGGATTGAACTGGGGACTTGTCGCTGTACGGTACTAGCGTTGCGCTGCTTGTTATCTTAAAAATTGGTGTCAAGTGTACTGGATAATGCCCATGATTTCGCGGCTGTTCATCAATTTTTCAGTAAGGTAGAAGTGGATAGTCACTTTGATTCAGTCTCAACATATGATAACTGAGAATTGTCTGCCATTGACTTCATGTATACTTTGTCACTCAACTATAATCCCATATCACTTCATCTCACCTCCCTCCCTCTCATGCCATGTCCTACTCATTCGAAATTAAACGCATTCTTGTACGCCTTCTTCTCCTTCTCCTTCCGTGCCGCAACCCTCTTCTTCACCCCTTCCAACTCCCTCAATATCGCCGCATCGCCAGGCGCAAACTTGGCCGCAAGGTTTAAATCCTCTAGCGCCTGCTCATCATTCTTTTTCCCAATGCGTGCCTGCGCCCGCCTGAAATACGCCTTGGCCTTGTCCTTCTCGCCAATGCCCGGGATATCCAGCGCCTTTGTCGCGCTCTCTGCCGCCTCGCTGAACAATCCCTCCTTATTTTGGAGCAAAGCGCAATTTGAATACACAGATATTTTCAGCGCATTCATTTTGGGGAAGAGATCTGGAGGATCAGAGTCGAGGGGCGCAGGGTACTCGTGTAGGTAGCGCAGCGACTTTTGGTACTTCTTCAGGCCGAGGCTGAGGTTTTGGGACTTGAATGCGGAATTTCCCATGTCTTTGAGGGAGGTGGCGATTTGGAGGATTTCTTCGCCTTTCCACTCATTGTCGCCAGCCTTCTGGTCTTCAGGGAAATCTTCGTATGGGTCACCGGTCTCGTCTGCGACCTTTTCAGTCGCCTTGTCGTAGTCAGATCCTGAGAGCTCGCCACAATCTTCTACGTGTTAGCACATATATGCAAGTGTTAAGCATTGTTCATACCGATGATGGTTACATCTTGCATTGGCTTGTCGCCGCTCTGTGTCTTGAGATTCTCGATCTCCCGAACGATGCTCTTGCCATTGATGACCTCGCCGAAAACAACGTGCTTTTTGTCCAAATGCGGCGTGGGGACGGTGGTGACGAAGAACTGTGAGCCATTGGTACCTTTTGCTGTTAGTCATTGTATCATCCCTTGTTAGAGTCCATCCGCATACCCGGCCCAGCGTTCGCCATGCTCAACAAGAACGGCTTGTCGTGAATCCTCTCAAAGTTCTCGTCCTGGAATTTCTCTCCGTAGATGCTCTCGCCACCGGTGCCATTGCCTTCTGTAAAGTCACTTTCAATCGTTAGTTTCTCCCTTTCCATATATTTTCAACTTGGCTCACTTACCCGCCCTGGATCATGAAGCCCTTAATGACACGGTGAAATCCTGAGCCCTTATAGTGTAGCGGCTTGCCGGCTTTAGTTACACCCTTCTCGCCAGTACACAAGGCGCGGAAGTTCTCGGCTGTCTTGGGAACGACATCATTGTACTATGACCTTGTTAAGCTGAGCGTTTCTTTGTAAAGTGTGTTACTTACGAGTTCAAAGGCGACACGGCCAGCCTTGGTATTGCCGATTGCGACGTCAAAGAAGCAGCGCGTGCGCTCTGACGATTGTTAGTATCATGTAGACAGTTACATCAAGCCTCGCTGCTCAATTGCGAGCCAGGGAGTAGCTTACTAGTGCTAGCCATGGTTTCTCGATTGTAACTTTTGCAGAAAGACGGCAGTGAGAGGGATTAGCTTTATGCAAGCTCGGTGGGGTGAGGCTGAGAGGCTCAGGCACCACAAGCTGCCAGAACTTTCCACGCGCCAAGCCCCTTTGAAGGAAGTTGTAGCCACTCAATGAGCGTTCCCTCCAGTGGGTAAGAGGCAATTCTCACTTTGGCGCGTTTTTCTCACCCTGATTCTGTAGGAAGATAAACAAGAAGCTCAAATTGCGAGCGTTAACATGGCTGTGTTGATGAGGGGCAACGCGGGGCTCAAAGCTCATCGCCGTGCCTCCTCCGACTCGGCTCCATTATTCACAGCATGGTACACAACAAAACAAACTATTCAAAAGAACAAATAGTTGAAATTAATATCGAAATGCCACACTGTAAGTATCCGTAACGCTAGATATTCTAAGTAGGGATATGCAAAGTCTATGCCTCGCGTATGCTGCCAGTCATACAGTCATACTACCGCCTGCCAGCCATGGAGAAAGGCAAAGCTGTGCTGACAACATCATTTTGATCATAGTGATAGATGAACCCACCTTGGAGCGCCCGTCGCAAAACATTGAGCCTTTGCAACTTCCACCACTTGTCGATTCTAACCTCTAGGTTCTTGTTGACTTTGACCTTCATCCTTCCACCTCCGTATACTCTGCCATCTGGATCGAATGCTGTGGAGTAGCCTGGTCCCCTTGTTGGCTTCTCGACTGAATTGCGGATGTCTGCAAATGACGAATGGAGTGTTTTTCGGTCCTTTTTCGAGATTCGGCGAGTGGAGACGTTTGCAAGCTCATCGAGGGTGTGCAGGAGCTGGTCCTGTCTTCGGTAGACCTGGTAACGCTTGACCATCCTGTCTGCGCTTTTGTCGGTTTCAGGGTCGTCAGGATCTTCCGTATCCGACAACTCTTCGTCCTCCTCTTGAACTGTATATGATTTCTCGTACAATAAAGCGATATTCTCTCCTGCAGCAATCTGGACGCCAGCGTCTGCACTTTCGAGCTGCTCCACAAATGCTTCGATAGCAGTTTCGGTCTCCTCTTCCAAATCATCAATCTCAGTTGCAAGCAGACCCCATTGTTCGAGAGCTGCAACAACCACGTTGCCTTCGTCTTGTGCATCGATAGCGGCGCCATCTGACTCGATGATTTCAATAAAATGGGCCATGATGTCTAGGATTTCGTTGTCACCCGCACCGCCGAAGAAGGCAGCGATGCCGAGAGCGTGAATTGCATTCACTTTGACTTCGACCGACTCGGAAGACAGTATGGATCGCCTGAGTTGATCGGCGGCATCGTCGTAAATTGAATTAGAGTCGAGGGTAAGGACTGTAACAGCGAAGGCTGTGGTGTATTAGTCGGTGCTGCAACTTGTTGGACGCAGTGAATTTCGTACCTTTCAGCGCTGTGACAGTCTCGCGTTCAGTTGTCTCCTGCCTGATACTCCTAAGAATCGAGGGCAGAAGATGGCTCATGTGGCTCTCTATTTCCTCCCGCGCATAACGCGCCATGAGTATGCGGGTGTACGCATGTAGGCTGTCGGCGCGACCCTCAGTGCTACTGCGCTTGAGGTTACTAATCTGCTCGACGCGAGTGCGGAGCTCAGACTTCCAGGCATCTTCTGCGACATCAACCAAGTCACCGTTGAGTAATTCATCGATAGAGTTGGTGCTGGGAGATTTCTGTTAGCGCGTAAAGAACCATGACATCATATGTGAAGTGCAGTGCAACCAAAAATGTCAACGAAAGTCGGCGAAAGGCAAGTACGGTCAAACTTACCTCCAAGCGGTACCGTCGCTGAGATATTCCTCGTCCTCATCTGAGACTTGTCGGCTGCGCGTGCGACTCGCAGCTCGTGATTGTGCAGGTGACGCTGTTGTCGAGTTGACCTTGGAAGAGGCGCCCGAAGCGACGCGCGAGCGGGCCTTGCGCGAAACGGTCTTATGGCTCTCAAGAACCTGTCTGCGAAGGTCGCGCATTCTGCAACAGGCTTTGCGACCTATGTAATCGTCTGATATGTGTATCCTATGAATAAGAAAGAAGTGAGTCTACCACTTCGTATAGGACAGGCAGAAATATGTTTGTTTTAACGGGAGAATGCGGGGAACGAGGCTAAGGATGCAGTTATTGAAACGGCAATGAGTCTGTAAATTCAGTTATGGAGAAATTTATGTGTAGTTTGAAAGACATGAGTTAAAGCCTTAAGCAATCAGAGTAGGTGCACAAAGGAGGTAGCGAACAATAGTCGAAGGTGATGTGTCGAGGGAAGGGGGTGTTGGGTGTTGACGACGGACAATCTGGAGCCAAAGGCCGTTGTGCGCTAGCCGAACAACACACGTCATTGCCAGCACTCTACTCTATGCATACGACACTTTATGGTTACATGTGATAGTTTAATGAGCGCGAGCGAATAGCCCGTACTGCAGGGTTCAAGTTCATATTACGTCTGGCCTCCATCTAGTTTTGGAAATGGCGTATTGCACTGATGGCTTTCCGACGATATTAGGCTACAACAATTTTAGCTCATTACTAATGGGACATTTGATGGTTTGAGAAGATAGGTTGAGTACCTATCTACTGTGTCTCCAAGTGGGCGAGTATGATTGGCTGTAATGGGATAGTAAGCGAACTCATATTGTCCATCATTGGTCGCTCTGCTTTCCAGTTCGTCTCACAACTCCATTCTTTTCAAGTGACACATCTGCATCTTACGTCTCTCAGAAAACCATTATCGGTCTTTATTCCTCCGTTCTTACTCACCCATCTATACTTCCATTCACCACACTTGCCCGCGCCGCAATAAGGCAGCAAGGCATACTACACCAACGACATCACGTGAGTTAGCCTTTGCCGAAGGATCAAAAACCTTCAGTCAGCGCATCGCATTATCAGGGAGCAGTATACCCAGGTGATCGGTGCTCCCGGATGACATCCGAGACCTGAGTTGAGGCTCTTGGTCCCCAGCTCCGACTTTGTACAACCGTGCTATGCCTCGGTTCACACGTGCCTGAGGCGTATAAGATGCTTATTTCTTTGTATATCTGCTACTTTGGATCTGATGGGTAGCTCACCTATGTTTGGATCATCTACTTGGGCACGTCTATCAAGGCTCATACGCACGCCATCAGGCGTTCGAGCGGCATTGCGGCGTACGGATTCAAGTAGCCTGGACCGTCAATCTGTGTCTCATCTTCACTTGCCATGTTACCATTTCTAAATCTAGGTTCGTGTCCAACAGTGGGCTAAATGGGCTACGCCTCCACGGGACGGGAGCTTGGGTACGATTTTGGGGACAGCTGAAGGTTTCCGTGCCTCCTCGCTTGACTTGCTTCCTTCTCGACTGCCGGAGAAAATCGATTAATTCCAGCCGCTCGGGTCTCGGGCATCGTTATCTCCACTACCAGCCCACAAAGAATTAGGTAAAGCAATGAAATAGTTTGTTTGAATGTAAGGATGTGGATCACCCGGTCACCTGATTGCATCTTGAGTGGCATATTTGGCTGTTCAGCCACGTTTACTAATTAAGTAAGCAATAAGAATTAAATTTGAATTTACCAGCCTTATTGCGTATGGTTCGTTCGTATAGTAGGATGGCTGCTAGCGCGGTTGCAGGTAGCTATCTAACCCCATATGCACCAGAACATGATTCAAACAATACCATCTCTCAAACCCTCTAATCGCACATACGGTCGGCTCTGGATTTTAACGGTTGCCACGTAATACAGTGTGCATATACAGTATTACGTGCACCCAATCTCCCTCTATAATGATTGGGCACAACTCGTATATGCAACTTTATTTTATGCAACCCAATCCCCTGACTTGTGGAAGCGCTCTAGATTTCATGCTGACAATGAGCAAAAAATGGACAACTGACGAATAACAAACAAAAGCAAAAGTAAAAATATTCAACTCCTGAATACCAGGCACCGAGTTCGCAAGCTCTGCATCCTAGGCTTCGCATGTCCGACACTGATTGCTTACACCGCGACACCTGCATGTTAAGAGAATATAACTCCACTGAAATACCATGACGCCGTAATACAAAAAATGTAATAAAAAGGAGAAGGAGACAGACGGAAAGGGAAATCTAGCGAAGGCGTCTGGGAGCCCACGAGACGGTTCATCCGTTACGCACGACGGCCGCGCCCATACCCCCCAGTTACGCCCCGGATCGCCCGGCATTCAAGCCCCAAAAGTCGGCGCTGTTCAAGGATCGGTGTCTCCCAGCGTAAAGGGAGACTGAGAAGCGGCGGAGAAATGCATGCCTAGGCGATCAAGAACGATTTCAGAAGGGCGCAAAGCTGACGCAGATGTATCATCCTGTGAATGGCCGTGCTGTGTTAGTCGCCCGCTGTCTATGTTTACGCTCCGGCTCCCTCTGCGTCCGAAACCCCCTACGTGTCCTCCTCTTCGTGATGGCTTGCGAATTCGTCCCCGGCCATCTGTTCGACTACTCCTGCTTGCACCCACAATAGAAACCCCTGTACTTGCACCCCTACAACTGCATCAGTCCTCCTCTTTTCTCTTCCCTTTCCCTTAGGTCGTACTCACTGGCTTTGGAACCCTTCGGGCCAGCCAAATGGGAACGCGGATCGCTCTCCTGGTCGTCGCTTCGGAATGTCCATGTGGTGGAAATTTCGAAGATGTTCGACTAAATGGTCGCGGCGGGTAAATCCTTTATCAGCTACGCGGTTGCAACGCGGGACAGTGCATGGGAATTCAGGGACTCCGACACCATGGACGGTGGATTGGTGGCGTTGCAGATCCGCGAGGCGGGTAAAGTTGGCAGATGACGTACAGTTGGCTATATCACAGGTCCAGGTCCTGTAACAGCATGTTAGTATTCTCTAGGGAGAAAGAGCCAGTTTTGGAAGAAATAATTCTATTTTTAGATGAATAGTGAAATCGTTGGGGCGTACCTTGCTCGGCTGTTACTTCTGCGTAATGAGTTAGTTCTGAGAAACGTCAATATTAGTCAAGTGTTGCTCACCTTGTTGGACCTTGGGATGTTGCTACGGGCACCTCGAGGTTATCCCCATGTCCGTGCCATTGCGAGTTGTTATATTCCGCCCCGGCTGTGGTTTGTTGATATGCTACGGGTATGGCTTGACTAGGTTGAGCATAATATTCTGGGATAATTTGATATGGCTGCGGAGGGTAGCATTGGTATTGTGCGTAGTACTGGTTAATCTGAGTCTGGGTGTATTGTGGTATTGTTTGGTAGGCGTCACTGGTGTAGCTAAAATTTCCTTGGCCGGAAGAGGGATACTGATTTTGAAATGAGTCGTTTGGATCAATGCCCTGTATGCTCGTAAAAACTTACGCCGTATCCTGACATGACGGGCGAGACTGGTTCTTGCTTCGGGCGTAAAGCCTTTCTTTTGCGGGTAGTGCCTGGACTAGAACACGGGCGGTAGGCGAACGGCACAATGCGAAACTTGTTGTACCTGGCAGATTTTCGCGTAGCAACTGAGGATTTATCAAACGACTCTCTCCCGTGGATGGAGCTAAAATAGTCAGTGAGAAATGCGTGTCGATTATCTATCAGGCGTTATGTTTCTCTTTATATGGATGCCTAAGTTGCTCTGCTCACTTCACACTGCCACCCCAAGTCTTAAACAGATCAATTGAACGTACCGGAATTCTTGAGTGAAATGAGGCTCACTATGCCCGAAGGAGCCCAACTTATTGTGACTTGCTAGCATCGTGTTTAGAGACGGGCGAAATCGCACTCAGACGCAGGCCTCGCTGGACTGTTGGGTGATAATCTTGTCGAAGGATTGGAGTCGGACTAATCGATCGACCGCGCCACTTGACAAAGTAGATGTGAAAAAGTAAGAGCTGAAAAATTAGGAACCCAGGCTATGTCGTGCTCCCAAAGAGTTGGTACCCCACACAAGATTTGGCGTAGGGCTGACGTCAAGTAACTGGGCAAGCGTGGGAGTCGAGGTCTTTGTGGTGATATAACAAGACACTTGTTATGGAAGGATTAGTGGCGCAACGGTGAAAGCTCTGTGATTCTGTATAATAACTTTTCCTGTCTTATGCGGTGCACGTTCCTCTAGCTACCACAACAGTCTGTACTTATTTAGTCCCAGGCGTTTTCCAAGGCAGAAAACCTGTAGTCCATTCACTCCGTCTCTTAGAGATTCTAGTACTTATCCCAGGACGACTCTAGCCCAACCACACTTAAGAATTGCTTGCCGAATACTGGGGCCCTGGCGTAATATTGCTAATCACCCACGCGTTAGTTGCGGCGATAGCAAATACTGAACAACAAAAGAAGGATGAATCCGCGCTGCACCATGCCCAACCCGGCCCACCTTACGCAACAACCATGCCTTGGTTAGCGGGTTTCAGGATAGGCCCAAAGGCTGTTGTCCAATCCGCTTAGCGGTGAAAGTGGAACGCCTTGCGAGCTGCTGACCGAATTAGGATATCCCGCCACGCTTGTATAAGTAAACGTTGGTTACCGTCATCAAACGCCTGTTTGCACGTGTGTGTCGTGTTCTGCCTGCCGGAGAGCGACTCGCATGCGCAATGGTCACAGTATTGTAGATGCCAACTTGCGGTCTGCACATGATTGATCCTGTAACCGCTGGGGCACAGAATTATCCCAGAACAAGGTACAGTCGGGCATAAAATGAAGTTCGACGTTGCGGAAAGGAATCTCGCTTCTGCAGCCACTAGAACAACAGATTCTGAGCGCCACAGCCTTATTTGCAGGTGGCATTTGGGGGCCACGTTGACCAAATCCATGTCGCGGCCAATCTGGCGAAAGCCGCCGGGTTCAGCCACATCATGTAAGAATACGCCCGACTCCCTTGGTACGTGCTGTAATCTGGCACTGTCCACCAAAGAGGGCGGAGAACAGCTCGGAGGTTGATGAGCCTCACATCTGTCTCACCGTAAGTTACTTAATGAAAGCCAAATTCACCTAGCGTCTTTAGCACTTTAGCATGGGGTTTGAAGCGATATCGTGCCAGACTGCGCTTGAGTTCCGAAAGCACAAGACGTTCCCCTTAAACAGAGACCATTCCAGGACTACTAAATACTTAATACAGTGTGACTATGGTGCTATAATGTCATCTCACGAGAGCAGGGTGTCGCGCGGCTCATAGCTCATAGCTCATCCTCCAGGAACCTATAAGCGAATCTAAAATCGGCCTTCCTTCGGTTCATCCTGCAAAAGTTAGAGAAGGATCGAACAACGTGCATATATAAGTATACGATCGACCAGGAGCATTCAGATGTTACAACGTGCAAGGTGCTAGGACTGAGGGGGGGAATCTTACCATGTGCTCTCATAATCGAAAAAGCGATAGGTTCCTTGCTCATAGTCTTCAGTAATTGATTTTGGCTCCTCATGACGTTGAAACCAAGTCTGATACTGTCTGTGGAATCTCCAGCTTTGTGACTTGAGTGCCTTAGCTGCAAGATATTGTTGATAAGTGCCCTGGCGGTAGTAGAACGCATAGAACAAGGCGTCAGTCTCAATTCGAGAATAGAGACGAGGATCATCAAAGATGGGTAAAGGTTCCTGGGGATAATGAGAGGGCGTAAATGGGTAGGGATTCAGAGGTCGATAGTGTCGGGGCGCTTCGGTGTCAGCGGTATCCGGTGCCGTGGCCATTGAAGATGCAAGCATTCGTTCGTCTGGCGGTTTCGAAGCATTTATGTCATTCTTTGTTGCTTCAAACGACTCGAGCAAGTCTTGTAAGCTTGAAGGGAGATGATATACGGATTCCTCATCATCGTCTTCTGCATGCGAGTCGCCGTTCGTCAATGGTGGTGTCGCAACTTGTGGTTCCTCTTCAACGCGCTCGGGCGCAGGCGTCCTTCTGCTCACCTTAGCGGCATCTTCAGCTGAAGCTGCACGTGCAAGATTCTGCTTCTCAAGGGCTGGTGTAGTTGGGAGGCTTAATGTTGCGGCAGGCTGTGAAGCCTGTGCTGTCTCGCCTGATGATTGTGCCAATTTAAGATGTGACATCGCTGGCGAAGTGGTTGCACTTGCCCGCGCACCTGCTGGTACTAGGCCTGACTGTACCGCGGGTGCTGCCGGTGGTGGTGGCAGAGGAGCAATGCCCACTCCATTTTTGTCACTTGCGGCAGCCGCCGCCGCCGCCGAGGCGTACTTCAACGGTTCTCCTGGTGTTCGTGTAGGTAATGGTGCAGGTTTCATGGACGTGGTCGTAGAGCTTGAGGCACCAGGTAGTGGCGTATGTAATGTTGCTAATGCCGGTAACGGCGACTTCGACTGCGTTGATGGCCGTCGCGCGCCTGATTGCGCTGGTTCTACTGATTTTGCTTTGGGCGCCAGTGGTTTCCCTTCGATCTCTGGTGTTTCGTCTTGTATTGACTGTGTATCTTGCGACGACACGTGGTCAATCTCGCCTCCCATGCCAAAGATAGCCTCCTCTTCTTGCAGATTGAGGTCGTCATATATTGTGTCGTCTTCCATAAAGTCGGGGCTTTGGTTCTCGTCAACGTAGTATTTGATGCTTTCTTCAATTTCTTTGACCTGTTCTGTCTCAATACTGCTATTTTCCAGCGCCCGTTGCAACAGATCCAACTTATTCTGATGCCATTTATGCCGCTCCGTCGTGTCTTCGAGCTCCGCTATCCGCTCCGCCTTGGAGTTGTCCGACTTCTTGCTCTTCTTGGTGGTGACGGTCATAGCCTCGATTTCGGCCTCGATGGTCTCTATTTGTCGTTCCAGCTCTTCGTTCATGTGCTGCAAGAACTCGACCATATCCATTCTCTCCTTGTCTTTAGGGTCGATTTTGGATGCCAATTGCAGGCCTTCCTTTGAGTATGCCTTGGTTTTCATTTCTTTCTCCACTGCTTTGAAACGCTCCATTTGCTGCATGCAATCAGTAGGCTAGCAGTGGGCAATGTAATATTGCGCATACCGTCTCAATGAGCTTCCTTTGTTCTAACAGCGGCTTCTTGTCCTTGATCTCGCTCATGGCCGCCCATGTCTTGATCTGATCTCGCGACCTCTGCAGCTTCTTAATCTCCTTCTTCAGCTGATCTTCTAGCTTGTCCTTCTGCGATAGATTTGTTGTCATAACTATCTTCTCATATATGCTCTCGAAGGTCATCACGCCTTCGCTGACCTTCTTGAAGCATTTGTCAATCTCCTGTTGGAGCTTGCGAGCTGCCATTGTGAATGTAGCCTCGGCCTGAGGGCTTTCGTTTTGGGCTGATGCGTTCCCGAGTCACGCGCGGGGAGAGGAGGCTGGGCGGTTGAGAAGCACGTAGCTGTCTGCTTAATCGCAATCAGGAGATGATGTTTGCTTTGTCGTGCAACTTACCAGCCCCAGCGCATCGCATCAGGTATCGCGATCACTAGCCCCAGGTCGATCACTTTAGCGCCTTGGCATCCACGCGAACGCGCTACGCCTCGCCCTCAGTTGCGCGTACTACAACTGGTTCGTCTCCTTAACATTCACTCTAGAGACCGCAACCCCTCCATGAATGACAGTTTCTTAATCTCCTTTGATTATCTATTCCAGGGAACCATTCGCCTTTACTTTATCTAATCAATCCTGGGACTACCCCGCCAATATGAGGAGTAAGAAATCCCTGCGGATAACTATACTTGTTACCATGGCTTGCCTCTGACCAGGCACAGCGGTGCTACAGAGAGTAAAGTCAGCGTCGGTTACGGTAGATGGCCAGCTAATATCGTCTATTGGCAAAGGGTTGCTCGTCTTGGCTGCCGTCTCTAAAGACGACACCGAGAAAGACGTCGAGGCTATGGCGAGCAAAATCTTGAAAACTAAATTATGGGACGGTTCCACGGACCCTCCGGCTCGCGTAAGTAGCTAGGCCTGTTTCTCTCTCGTGTTTGTGAATAGTGAATTCAGAATATTTTGGACGTCAGCATCAGCCAATCACAGCAAAATTATAATTCATCTTCCTTGAAATATATTGACATCCGGCAGTGGAAGTGTAACGTTCAAGAAATTGGCGGAGAAGTCCTTTGTGGTACGTACTGTTACAAACCTTGACTTTTATATGAACTTCCACTGCTTCTTTAGTGCTCGCATTTTAGGATGTGCGCCAGGCTAATGGAAAAGTTTCTCAATTCACACTGCTTGCATCAGTGAAAAAGGGAAACAAACCAGACTTCCATCAATCTGCTAGCGGCGATAAAGCCAAGGCCTTGTATCAGGCATTCTACAAGAAAGTTGGCGAATTGTATGAGCCTGAAAAAGTCCAGGATGGTCTTTTCGCAGCGATGATGGATGTTGCTTTGGTCAATGATGGTCCGGTGGGTTCAAATAAGTTGTTTTAAAGCTAGATCTGTTGCATTAATTATTCTTCCTGATGCTCCAGGTCTTGCACGCAATACTGCATGCTAACGTGCATATAGGTCACTATTCAAATCGATACCAATCCGCCAAAACTCGAAAATTAGTAAATCGATCGCTAAAACCGAATCAAACTTTTGGCGATTGTTAAATCACCGTCCCAAATCCTATGAGAAGGCTCTCGACTGAATATAATGGCAACCATAATTGGCGTATATTAGAGTCGCCAATGATGCTCATATGATCGGCCAACGTACTCCTCGTTCGCGTGCCCTGTTAAGGCTTGTGATGTTTGTTCATCACATCATTTCTAATACATATGTCAAGCCTGCCCAACTTCACTGGTCCCTGTCGAGAAGGCCTTGCCGGACTGAAACGTTGAGCCTCGAGAGAAACATGCAAGACAAGAAGACATCTGCCATATGTGGTGACGTCAGTGCCAGGCCAGGCTCACGCAGCAGCTATCATATTGTGCCTCTTGTGAAACATTCCGGAACTTGGATTTCACATTTGCGGACTAGTAATGCTTGCAAACATCATATCTAAGGCGTTACAGAACACTATTAGTGTCACACCAGAGTCCCTTGATCAAACCACCGATCCATCGATATGAACGGTTTACTGGGTTCCGATTGCTACCCCGGCACACGACTCTTTGCATGGACATGAAATTGGTTTGCGTGTACACGTTGTCCATCACCGGGCAAATCTTCGCTTGCATCACGACGGCCGGACCGATGGTCAGCCCGGACGAAATCAGCTTAGAAGAAAATCCACCACCAAAATGGAAGTTATTTCCATACCCTACCTAACGACATGTTTACCTCCTCAGCTACTGTGAATTGCAGCGCCACAACACTAACGTGTTAGAACGCTGCAAATCGCTGTACAACGGACACGGACATGCTATCAGATCTCAGGTACGACAAAAATTAAGCCATGGTCATAGAAGGGATCGAAGGTGTTGCCGGTCGCTGATTATTATAAACTTTCTTCAGCAAAATTCACCGTTGACAAAGTAAGAACCAGGTAGGTCAGCAAGCATTGTTTCAGTGCTGTCATTAGATAAGATTTGGTTCTTATCCAAATCATCGTGATAAGTCAATACAACAGCAAATTAAAACGATATTCAAGGATAGAAAGTTTGACAAATTGAAGATGGCTATCTTCTTCCGCAGACCATAAAATCCTAAGGGTGACTGAGATCAATATTCTTGAGTTGCGTTGGCGCAGATTATGTGCGACATTGGATCAATTTCGTATAGGATTGAGGTTTGTCATTGACTGTAACGATACGCTCGAAATATACGACAATGAGGAACTCAATATACCACGCTGAACCACTACCAAATCACCAGCAACTCCGTGATACCTACATCCTTCTTCGGCGGCGACCATTTAATCTGCTGAAATGGCACAGCGAGATTCAATTTTGGCAGTCGTTGGAACAGAGTTGCTAGAGAACCACAATTAGCCTGCGCCTTTCGTAAAGGACACAATGGATTAGCCACTTAACGAACACAATTTCTAATTCTCCTCTTGCTAATGGCTCAGCCACACATCTATGCTGGCCCCAACCATATCCCATGGCCTGATATGAGTCTTCGCCGCGTCCACCTTTATCCTTGCTCACAAATCGAAGGATATCGAACACTTCTGGATCTGAAAGGACGTCTTCATCTCAGCTAGCTGGCCGCGTAGCAGCGATAATACCCTCGCCAGCTTTGATCTGGTGCCCTTGAAGCTCAATATCTACTTTTGCAACGCGGCGTGTGGCCACTGCGGAGCCAGTGTGGTAGCGACATAATTCCGATACTAAAGCTGAAGCAAGTAACGGATCGGCCTGTGTGGGATGTCGCAGTAGGATGGTGACACCTAGGAGGATCATGTTAACCATTGTCGCGTTCCCAGCAACCAGCATTAAAAATGCAATGGCGACCGCATCTGAGCGCTCAATATTTCCGGGCTTGACTTTTTCAGTGACTAATTTACTGATCAAGTCGTCTTTAGGCAATTGAGCTCATTTGTCAACCAAGTCACCGATATAGTCCAATAAGGTTTGACTCGCTTTCGACGCTTCGAGCGCTGTCCCACTTCCATTGCTCCGAATTGCTGCCTGTGCCGTCAGAAATTCAAGGTCTTCAAATGGAACACCGAGGATGCCATAGATGATATTGCTGGGCACAGGCAATGCGAATTTATCCACCAAGTCGACTGGCGTCTCGCTTCCTTCAGCGACCATCTTGTCTAGCAACTTATCAACGGTAGATTGAATGTGCGGTCGCAATTTTTCAACGGCATCATGGGTGAAAAGCGATTCGACCATGCTGCGCTGTCGCATATGCGCAGCTGGATCCATGTCTACGAAGGTCGGCTTGTTCTTAGCAGCTTCTTTTCCTCCGCCGGACATCTCGGGAAAGCCGGGGCGTGTACGTTCCTTTGGGTATTAGCACCTAGAGTGATGATGGGTGACTCCAGGTACCTTGGATAAACGATCATCAGTCAAGACAGCAACGACATCCTAGTGTTTGACGACAAGCCATGGGTGACTTCCGCCTCACAATTCGACTCTCGAGATGGGATTTTCCTTCCGCAGTTGAGCATATTCTGCTGGTAGATCCCAAGCTTGAGGGCGTGCGAAAGGGAAGGAAGGCGTGTTTGTTGCCACCATTTTGGAAGTAGAGATACAAAAGTACCTCACAAATTTAGTACTAGGGCTGCAGAGAGCACGGCGATAAGTGAACATGGTATTTTTGAGACGAAATCATAACTCACAATTATAGAAAGTTGTTTATATAATTGGCCTCGTATTAATGATACGGGTAAGAGTGGAGCCATGTGGCCAGGACGTTTATATAAAAAAGATCATACCATCTTTAGGTATATTGCAACATTGGCTGTGTTCTAAGCCTTGTGACACTGTTTTCCCTCGTTTACATAGCCTATATCCAGTAAAATATGATCAAAAGGCATCAGTTATTACTTTCGGTTACCCGGCTATCTGGTCGGAGTGACAGGCTTCCCTAGTACCCATTATCATCATCCAGTCGTTTATTGGTCGACTGGCTGTTTGATCCGCTCCTTCCGTCTAGCCTCAGGTATGTCAGCATACCGAAGAACGTGTCATACCGCACGACTGTATCATCTTTAAATCCATTCATAGATACGTAATATGAGGCCTGCCATAGGTGTCTCAACATCGGGGTCGAGGCCTTGGGCAAGCAGTTAGGGGGGTGGGGTGAGGTGTGATTATTCAGCACTTGTATACGTGATAAGACAATATTCCTGCAGATGGCACGTGGGCTTCAGATATGGTACAAAATTGACTTGTAAATGATTTCTCTGCTGATAGTTTTCGGATACTCAGGTGAGGCGGGTGGCGTGCGTACCTACCTATTAGGTAGGTCCACATTTGAAATTTTCTAATAGTTCAAGAATGACCTCTTGTAAAAGAGCGACTTAAACAGATGATAGAAATTCAATGTAAAAACTAACTAAACAACTCTGGGTTTTACATATCTCATAATACACAAATGTGCGCGACACCAGGAAATAAGATCCAGAGATTTATTCCTTCCGCGTGAGCCAAATCATTTCACCAAACCAATCTAACTCTGGGGGGTTTACTATACTGGCGCTTTGAGATTCACTAGGGCTCAGGGGCCATTTCTCGTATTGGCGCAGTAATTGCTTTACCCGTGGTGCAAACTCAAGCATAGGCTTGCTGATGAACATAGCCGCTGGCCCTGAGGGAAACGAAGCATCAGCTATAACTTCAAGAATCGGAACACTGTTTGGCGGCAAAACATACATTACTAATGTATGGGGAGCAATGCTTAGATATTCAAGCGGACTTGAAACAATTGTAACCGGATGTGAAAATGAGGTCAAAAGCTGGCAGGAACGGATTGTGTAACATGGATCATATGAAACAACTGGAACCGACGGAGATTCGTTTTCATAGTGTTGCGCGAGAAAACTGTGCGATCTCGCTCGCAACCAGGCGTTAGTAGACTTCTTCTCTGCGCAGTTCGGGACTATTTGACTTGCAAACTTCATCAAACAGACTGCCTAGCGCAAAGCAGACGATGTTTTCAACTTTGACTGGCAGAGCTACAACTAGTTCCTTCATCTTCTCCCACGCAGGGCTAGCAAGTAAAGTGTTCTGTATGTTTACTATCTCTGCAAGATCTGCTGTTAGGGGGGGCAAGCGTAGAGAGGTCTTGCTGTAACGAATCCGGTTCCTGTCCATCTGGCTTCAAGGTATATTTTCGAGTTATCCCAACACCTTGTCCGTCTACGATCATGTATACCGGCCTCTAGCCATCATTTCGCACTCGCCGATGCCCTTGATCATCCAGTTCTGATGTATAGATGTTGGTAGATATTATCGTCGAACTTTCGAGGTAGTACGGTGGTTTCTGACCGTTGGAATTCACAAATTCAGCCAACCCGTTGAATTTACATTCTATAATTGGGTTCTTACTTGTACATTGAAAGCAGCGCTTGTCAATGTTAACATGCGGAATAATGCCAGGCTCACGAGCTTTCTCGGTATCAGCAGCAGCGTTCTCGAGCATCTTGCGTGCGAATACTGGTTTATACTCATCTGGTTGTTTGAAAGTTTTTGAGTTGTCAATATCTTGTAGTTTTACTCTTTCATGTTAGGATCTGAATGTCCCATACATTCCAACTTCTTTGCCGTCTGAATCCATTGTTGATGGATGTGAGGAGATAAGTTCTAAACTGATTCAATCTACTCGTTACCTAGATTCAAGAAGATGATCGTTATAGACAGTCTCGCATGAAAACTGCTCTGAGATAGGTAGGTTTGTAGCCACTTCATCAGATAGTCCAGAGTGTTCTTGTAGAGGTCGGAGCAGATGCATTGTGAAATATTTTAATAGTTAAAGTGACTAAACATGTATCTACTCACAACTTAATATATATATATATATATATATATATAAGAGTTTTCTCGGCGCCTTCGTGCATTTTTCTGTACATAATATATTAATATACAATACTAAGCGTTTTAAGAATTACTTGTAATGTTCTGAGAAAAGGGATCACCATAAAATAACCGACTGAGACAAAATAGCAGAGCTAATTGAATTATCTACAGTAGTCTAGGCTCGTTGCCTGCGGGCTCATGTGTCGTTCCTCTACTCGTAACGACCTACTACCAGCTCGTTTCCTTCCTAGTGACATGCACAACGAGCTTGCTTCGGCTAAGAACAAAAACTAGGGACCTTTATTGTAGCAAAAGGTAAGCATATAAAACATCTGAGTAAGTATAGTCTTGTTGCCTCGATTAATCACTTTCCCTCCTCTGGTTCTTGTGTAGACGTGCCGGCGAACTCCCTGTCTTCAAACTTCCATGGTTGACCGACGAGCTTTCTGCTTTTCTTTTCTTCTTTTTCGCACCTTTATGAGCGTTTCCGCCCTGTGATTTGCCAGAAGTTTGTTCCTCATTTAGCATGCGAGCCTCTTCGATACTTGCCGCTCGTTTTTCGTCCATCTTAAGTCCTGTTCGCATCTGTGTGCAACGTTGCTGTTCCGGACTCCCTTTTACATGGTCGTGAACATCACACCAACGGCTGAGCACAGCAGCATCGTGACCTTTAGTGAAGGGATCTCGGAACCATGCCACGGCGTGAAGAAGCTTAGAAAGAGCTAGTACCTCTAGGCCAGGATGATCTGCCATGAATTCATTGTACTCGCCGTTATCCTGAGTTCCCCACAGAAATGAGTACAGAATCGCAAACCAACGGCAAAGGCCTGATTCTGGTGGCAAATGTTCAAAGGCCTTGACAGCTAGATCTATCTCGGGCAGCGCATGAATCCTGTTCTGATTCGTATTCTGGAAACGAAGCAAAACAATGTAAGCGAGGTCGTGTAAACCCTGTTTATACAGGATTATATAGAGTGTTACTAGGTTAGTATAGTAGACGGCTAGTGTTGCTAGCCTCGGAGCAAAGCTACCGACGTTGTTGGTTTTATACAAGGTAATGTATAACTTTCGGACCTCTTTGCAAGTATCGGAAGAAATTCGGAGGCCGATGGAATTTACATATCCTAATATTTGTGACTCAGTAGGCAAAAATCCCAAGTTAACAGCATCCATAGTCATTTGCTCGTTGACTGGGGCTGATAGGGAATTGTCTTCATCGTTGAGGTGGACGGCCGACACATTCGTGTTATGAACGTCAGGTTCAGATGGTGTCGATTTCAAGATCGAAATCGATGTGTTTATGGTGCCGTTAGAGGGTACGGTTGGTGCTTCCAAATGCTTCATCGTTGTGCTATCCCGTACGTTTGCTTCTGGCGTTGCACAATCCGGCCCGTTTTGTTGAGTAGGCTCATCAGGGATGCTCTGTACCGCAACAGAAGAGTCATATGTATGGCTACTTTCTGCAGAATCATCTGCAGCGGCGATATCCTCGACCGTGGCGGGTATGTGGCCATGTGCTGGCTCGTCTGCTGACTCGACTTTATCTAGGAAGTCTAGAAGATATTCAGCCACATGACGTACAGGATGATGAATCATCTGCGCTAAGGCGAAATCGAAATGGTGCGTGTTTTTCCCTTCAGCAGTCAGAGTAAGTTTGAATGTTTGATTGCTCGAATTCTGTCAGTACGTGTGGATCCTATGCAATGGATTTATATCATACCGTTTGGGACCATCGTCCCTGGAAAGCAGGTCCAGGCACCGTTTTTCAGTCTTTCGGAGCAAGTTCATCAATTGGCATTCGTCCTCGGTCATGACATATTGATAGACTTTCTTCTTTGAAGCTGTCATGTTTGCAATGCGATTTGCCGTGAGCTCAGTTGACATCTGAAATTGTGGCTAAAGGCTGAAGCTGTTTTGCTCCACTTTTCATACCATGCTGGCTCGGTACAAGAGAGGCACGAAAGGTGTGATGCGTGGGTGGGGTGAGAGACGCGCACGGGGTGGTCGTTGCGTCTGATGGGTCTGCCCTAAAACGACACTCAGGCGCTTTTGATGAGCTGTTGAGGCTTTACGGATGGCTCGCCCACATTTAGTGATCAAGGTAAGAGATTCAGAGGGTAAGAGAATATCGCGTTTGCTGAAGGGAGCTGCAGGCGGCCCGGCTCAGTCTAGTGCATCCCTTTAGCGTAACTAGCGGCCCCATCTAATTGCCACTTGGCACCTCCCATTTGCAGTTTGGGGCAGGACATGGCTGTCAGCCGCGCTTCACCTCAGATTTTTGGCAATGATAATGCGAAAAAATGGCAGGACCACCTAAAGTCGTAGCATGTACCTCGGAAGTAAGCAAAGAATAACAGGTGAGATAAATCTAACCTGACTTTAACGTCTAACCATGTTTTGGGGCGCTTTCCGGTTTGTGAGATTCAAGATACTTGGCGCGTAACTGTTGGTATTCGGGTTTGTCAAGCGCCGCACCGAGGTATACTAGTGCTGAAAGCAAAAAATCTAGGTCGTTGAGCTCTTGAACCATGGTATTCATCATAACCCGCACCTACTAGCATCTATTGGATGTCGTTACTTCCCCTCATACGTCCCCTGGTATGGTACTGATCCCAATTTAACACAAATATGCCAGAGGATCAGAGTGCAAGACAAGGAAATACTAAAATGATGGAATACTTTTTTGGTCCGATAATAACCTTTTTTTTCCGAATTATAGCTATGAAGCTACAATTATAGGTGGACTGCCTTCGATATCTTCTTTCCTACAGCATCACAATCAACAGCTGCAACTTAGCACCCCTACCTTCAGACCTCGAACACAGTGATAACCTTCGACTCACTTTGTTCGCCTCGCCCGACGTCTGTTCCAATTACGTGGTATAACATACATGTTTTAAAGCGCAAGGTCAATAAACATACCAACGGAAAAAGTGAACTACACAAATCATCATGTATCCAGCAACTGAGATGCATAACTTTCGAATAAGCTGTCTTCTTCCTGACCGACATGTCTCGGCAAACGAGACGTGTAGCATCTGCCTAGAATCCTATGGTCACGGCCACGAGGCAGTTCGCGCGCACGTCGGAGGATGTAACCATGCATTCGGACGGACTTGCATCGATAGATGGCTGGCCAGCGACCTACCCTACTGTAACGTATGCCCACTCTATCTGACTACATGGTTCGATCACGATACTGGCTACAATTACAATGTGGGCCTTGGAGACGCTCCCCGTTCCTTGAGAATCATTGATCTGCTGCGGAACGAATTACGCCCCAGGCCAGAACTTGGATTCCGGTATTCCGTGGCATCTCTTGATCGGGTTTTCCCGGCTACTCAACCCTTCCAGCGCACCCCACGCAGGCATATTCAGCGTCCCAACAGTGAAGCAGTCCACAGTCGTCAAGCATACCAGAGCAGAAGAGAACCCCTTGAGAATAGGAGGATTGCGAAGTTTGCTGTTACAGATAGAAGAAGCGAAGAAGTCGTTCATCGTCATTGTGATTTCTGTGCAACATCACAGCTAAATCACGGCCGTGATAGAACGCCTCCGCCTCCGTCCGAGCACAGATCCTCCTGTAATTGCATGATCAGATTGTTGAGGAGGTTACGAGTGTTTTCATTATTGTGTCGCGACAACTGCAAGAACTGAGGTAGTCTTAGTTGGCAACGCGTGGCGTTGTTATCTACAATTTTGAGGTGGAGGGAGAAATGGTATTTAAAAAGTTTCCTATTAGTAAGTGAACACGTATTTATATACGAAAAAGGCTATAGAAAAGTTAGTTGGATTATCTTATTACGGCGTGAATGGTATGTTACTCTGTCACTTACTCATGCGTTTCCTGTCTGAGCAAAGCTGCAAGCTACGAAACATTATAATTTTTTTTTTTGGAAAAACCAGGAGGATACAGCACCTGATCGTTCTCATGGGTAGGTTCCATATGTACCCGAACTCTCCAGCTATCATATGAAGTGAAACGCCAGGCTAAACTCTCTCCACTTAATCCAGCCTCTCTTAGCAAAATCAGAGCCTCAAGTCTCAAGTCCTCATCCCAACAAACGGATACGCCACGACCGATAAATGCCACCCCGGTCCAGAAGTCCCCTCTCTTAACGTATCCAGATACGCCCCCAACCCATTCCTCCAATCCCCGGCCACAATCCTCGACCCTAGCGCCAAACTCTCCGTCCCCAGCGCCCCAAAATCCAGCCTCGCGCCTGACCTCACAAAAAGCTTCGATAGGACCAGAGATTCCAATCCCGGCATTGCGTCCTCGGAAAACGCAAGATGGCGCAGTAAATCTACCCATGTGGACACCGGGTCGCGCAGCACGATGTGACTCAATTTGAGCACTTTGAGCGAGGGAATGCTCGGGGTGAGGAAGCGGTATAGATCCGTGGCATCGTGAAAACGCAGGTGTGATAGCGAGCATTCGACAAGGTGGGGGAATGTACATGTTCGCGCTATGTCGCCCATGAGATCGACGTCGAGACTACTATGGCAACTCAGAGTTAAATATCTAACATTGTGCGCTTTGGCTAGAAAGCGCACGGCGAATGGGGCTCGGGTGTTTTCGAGTTCAAAACCACTTTCGGGGTAGCGCCAGTCTCGCAAGTTGAGCGAGAGCTTTTCGAGCTTTGCGAACGCGGTATCAAAGCTGGTAAGGGATGGTGCGAGACTTTCAAGGCGGCCAATACTAACCGCTCCGTGGTTTAGGGAGTGATGGATAGATATTTCTTTGATGAGGATGCCTGATGCGGCTACTGCTGACATGGTGCTTAGGAATGGTCGGCTCATCTCATGTTGGCTGAATTGGCAGTATTGCCTTCCAAATTTTCCGTACTTCTTGTCCATGCCTTGATATGCGAAGACGACGCTTTCAAGTTGCCGAAGGCGTTCGAAAACCTTACATAGACATTTCTGGTCATGACGTGTCTCCGTGAAGAAGGTGGTGAGGTCTTGTGCTTCCTTTTCCTCTGCAATATACTGTTCTTGGAGGTCACTCTTAAAGGCCACGCCATCTAGTTCACTGGAGATGATCGAGGCTTCAGATATGCGTTTGCGCAGTTGCCACAATGTGATAGACTGTTTGGGTGTGGCATCGATGATGAGATGATACAGAGCACTGCCAAAGTAAGCATGTGCTGAGATTTCGAGGATTTGGTCTAGATCATGTTTCGTCCAGGCAATATATCGTTTGCGAAAGAACTGATCTCGGAATACACGTAGTGTCTGATGTTTTATGGATGCGGATACTAAACGGGCAGATCGAAATGTGGCAAGATCAAGGTGTATGGCGATAATTTCGAGGAGTTCGGTAGGAAGAGAAGATAGTGGCATTGTTGAATCAAAATGTCGATAGTTGTCTAGGAATGCTAATTCTTGTTCAATTAGAAGCTCAACGTGGAGAGCAACACTTGGATGTTGGGAGATAAAGGAGGGGAAGCTCTCGGTTAACTGCGAAAGTGGCTTTTTCAGCACGGACGCAAAACAACGCGTCGCGCAGTCTCCTACCTTTGACTCCTGTGCACTCAACTCAGCTCTTTTCCTATAGTAAAACTTGATAACTGATGCTCCTGAGTCTTCTGATCAATACTGGCTGACCAAAAAATGCCAAGACCAAGATTTCAGCTTACTACGCCGCCGCCCGAGCTTGTCCCAGATGACCAGCCTTCACAGCTTGAGACGCCACAACGCAGCGCAGTTCTTGCTGTGTGGTATTTCTGTCAAGTACAAAAGCTTCCTTGTAGTGTCGAGACTATTCAAGAAATATTTAGGATAGCTGCGACAACTTAGCGTCGTGTTCTAAGGAGTGGAAGATGCCGACGTCTCCAGAACTCAGATGAGATAGATAGACATACAGGTCTACGTCAGTTTTCAGCCAGCGATGCCAACGCCGTCGCGTCTTATATACGTCAATCTACATTCGATAAAAAGAGTGATCCATGGCAAGATATAGCTGAACGAGCTAGAGTTGTACGTTAATATAATTACGCTAGATGTCAAGAAAATGACCAATTTCACTCAACAACGATTCAACGCTATGTTACGCGCGAGACTAGGATAAAGACGTATCGCGCGCTAGTTAAAGAACTCTATATAGACTATTAGAGACATAACTATCGTGAATACCTCTGTATGTAGCTTAAGCTTCGTCTAGCGTCACGAGACTAGCTGTTAAGAGGTAGCTGGAAGACAATAGTACTTGCCGTAGGCCACAAGAGATAGTGAAGGGATGACAGATAGTATTCGATAGTACTACTAGTATCTAAGGGAGAATAATACTTGCTTTACTCTCTTCGCAAGTATCGAGCCTTTTATGCGCCTATGTAGCGCACTAGCCCTGCTTTAGATTACAACTATACAATGTCATAATCTTTAGTGTATCAGCCCCGCCCCTAACTTATACTAGAGTTTACAAGAGTCTCGAGTGTTTAACGAACCTTCGTTACAGAGCCTCTCCCTCTACCTTGTTACAGCCGTAACAAGATGGAGCCAATTAGTCCCGACTCGGATGCTGACGAAGCATGGGGCGAGCGGGGTAACGACCTCGATTGGGAAACCACCCACAATTGGGACACGTAAGCAGTGATCTGTAATCACGTGCGACAGATCAGTAGTGATCTGTAATAACGTACAACAGATCAAGAGTAATCTATAATTATGTGCAACAGATCAAGGTAATCTATACAGTTACACAAACAGATTAGTACAAGTATATAGTTAACAGTAATGCGCATCCTTAAGATAGCATTAGCAATTTAATCCTTTAACTACAGAACGCTAGTACAAGACAGTTACAAAACATCTTCTACTATTATTAGTTATTATAGATTACTTACACAAGCTTTTATTATTAACTCTTAATCTACTAATACCTCTATAGATAGATCGCCTATAGTTAACAATAGGTAGTCTATTATACCTTACTAATTTAGTTATTATAAGAAGTAAAGCGTAAGTAGCGTATAGTCTAGCTAATATAATAGTAGAAAGTTTAACTAAGTAAGTAGCTAAAGTACTTATAAGTAGTTATAAATTAGATAATACTATATAGAAGTAAATTAAAGACTATTTAAATAACTTAATCTTTATTAAGAAGTAGCTAGAAGATAATAGTACTTACTATAGGCTATAGAAGATAGTAAAGAGATAATAGATAGTATTTAATAGTACTACTAGTATCTAAGAGAGAATAATACTTACTTTACTCTCTTTATAAGTATTAAGCCTTTTATATACTTATATAGTATACTAGTTTTACTTTAGATTATAACTATATAATATTATAATCTTTAGTATATTAGCTTTACTTTTAACTTATACTAGAGTTTATAAAAGTCTTAAGTATTTAATAAACTCTTATTATAGAACTTTTTCTTTTAACTAGTATTTTTATTAGCTTCTTAAAGTATAACCTTAATAAAAACCTTAAACCTTTAAGAAAATAGAGAAAAAAGTATTTACGTATTAAGACCTTAGAACTAAGTAAGAGTAATAAGGGTAAGTAGGCTTCTATAAGATAGGCGAAGTTAATAAATAAGATAGTTACTTAACTTAATTAATAGTTAGCTCTTATTAGAGTATTATAAAGTATATAAGTATTAATAAGTAGATAAAAATCTAATTAAAGTATTAGTTATAATACTCTATTAAGATAAGAAGTAAAAAAGAAATTAAATATAATAGTCTATAAAGGTCTATTAATATTCTTATATACTTACTATCTAGTATTTATTTCTAAGTACTTACTCTAGAGTGTTTACTTTAGAGCGCTTATTCTAGAGTATTTACTCTAGAGTATTTACTCTAGAGTGTTTACTACTAAATAGTTACGTATTCTACTACGCTATATTACTTAGCCTAATTACGTACAATATAATAGCTTACCTACTACTTAGTATTATAATACTATCTTCTTTTCTTATACTAGGTCTATTCTTAGGCCTAGGCTTCTATTAGCTAGGTCTAGCTTATAAGTAGTTTACTCTACCTTTTAGTTAAAAACTATCTTACTATAATATTACTTTCTTTATAGTCTTATAAACTTTATCTCTTATTAGAAATCTTTACTATAAACTATATTTTAGAAATACTTTATCTATATTATTTTCTTTTAGGTATTCTTTATTTTATTATACTAGATTCTACTTTAAAGTATACTAAGTATACTTATATAAAGCGTCTTTATATTAGTATAACTTAGAAGTCTTTTAATTAAACTTATAAAAAGTTTTATAAAAAAGTTAATAATAATAAAAAGCTTTTTACTATTATTATTACTTATTTACTATATAATAAGAAAATATTAAAATCTACTAAAGAGTATACTTATTATAAGGCTTTATACCTAGTATTAGAGTTAAAGTAAAAAGGTAATAAGGTTTTAGTATAAGTTCTTAACTATTCTACTACTACTATTAATATTACCTCTTCTTCTACTATCTAGTCTATTATTAGCTTATTAGATAAGTTTATTATAACTAAAAGTACTTTATAGGCTTTATATAGTTTAGTTTATTATAGAACTTTTTTCTACTAATATATCTATTATATTCTAGCTATAGCTTTGTATATCTTATATATCCTATTATATTATACTTACTTCTTACTTTCTTAAATATCTACTAATAATTCTATAGATTAGCTTTAAGTTCTTATATATTTTTACTTACTAAGTAGCCTTTCTATTTTACTAGCTACTCTTAAAGAATCTATATACTTTAGAAGGTATTATATCTTATTTCTTAATATTTCTATAGGTCTTTAGCTTTAAACTTATTATCTTCTTCTTTTTAATATTAGAATTATTACTATACTAGTATTTTTAGCTTAGCTAGTTCTAGTAGGCTTACGTAGAACTTAGAGTATACCTTAGTATTTTTAGGTAGTTCTAGTATTTTTATTACTAGCCTATTATCTTCTTTAACTAAAAATAGTCTAACCTTAATATAGTCTAGTCTTTTACTAGGTTACTTTATTTATAGATTCTTTATATAAAGATATACTTTATCTTTTTCTTTTAGTTAAAGTACTATTTTTTATTTTTAATTAATATATAAAATACTTTATTTCTAAGCTTCTTTTAGTTTTTATCTTATTTTATTATAGAGTTCTTATATATCTTCTACTCTAACTAATACTACTTCTATCTTAGGTTCTAGTAGTATTCTCTTAAATAAATTAGGGTATATCTTATAGTTTTTATCTTATTTTATTATAGAGTTCTTATATATCTTCTACTCTAACTAATACTACTTCTATCTTAGGTTCTAGTAGTATTCTCTTAAATAAATTAGGGTATATCTTATAGTTTATAAAATATAGTATTTTACTTATTACTTCTAAGTACTTATTATTATATACTAATTATACTATAGGTAATAGTAATACTTAATTATTCTACTTCTAATTACTATAAATCCTTAGGTATATTTTTAATATCTTATTAGTCTATTCTATCTATCTATCTATTTATAGATAATAGGCTATTAATAGCTTTCTTTTTATCTCTATTACTATAAGTAGTGTTATCTAGTAATTAGATATAAAAAGCTTATCTCTATTACTAATAATACTTTTTAGTATCTTGTATCTTTATATTAG